>QYAH01000014.1:0-255702 GCA_003988945.1 Chaetoscypha palmicola | reverse complement strand
GACGAGGTGTTGGAGTGTATGACGGGAAGGCTTCTAGCAAGCCATTGGTATGTTTTCTTCTCTTCTGTTCTTGAGTCTTTGAGAGGGTTGGGTGTTGTGCACGGTTTTTCTCCTCGCTCCTCGGATCGTGGAGACGGATGTTTGCGGGGTTGGAACTGAGATATGCGATAGAAGGTCTTTGGCGGTTGAGATACTATTTTTCGATGTGGAAGATTCTTAAGACGGAACGTATTGCAGGTGGTCAATGGGATATAAGTGCAGTATCATCCTGAAGCAGGAAAAGTGTAAAGTACTAAAACCAAACGGAGAAGCGAAGGCTACCGAGGACGATAAACTCATCAACTGTCCATCCAACCTCAATCAGTAATATAAGCCCCATCACTACCCCCCCTAACAATCTCCTCCCACCCAAGCGTCCTCCTAAAAACCTCCTCCAACTCCCCCTCCTCCATCCCCCTAATCCCCAACACCTGATTATGATCCCTTACAAACTCCCTCCCAAAGCCCCTCGCAAACATCCCCCTCTTCACCAACCCATCCATCGCCTCCCTCCCAACATCCCCCTTCGCAATCCGCTCCAGCGCCTCTTTCTCCAGCACCGCAGTATCCACCTGCTGCACCTCCCACTCCTCCCCCGGCGTCAGCGCTTGCGCCAGTCTTAGCAGTTGATTCTGCGAGACATCAATATCCTTAACCCGCACCGCACGATCCGCAGTCTCCTTCGGATGCGTCAGCACCCTCCGAACCGCTTTCCCCACCGTCGATGAGCGGCTCATGCTAATCCGCTCATCGCCACCATCATAGACGTCGATTTTCCGCGCGTGGAAGTTGAAGAATAGATTGTGTTCGAGTCCCCAATCGAGGAGGACGCCGCTGTAGATGAGGGTGTAGCTGATGTCGTGCTTCATGGCTAGCGACTGGAGGAGGTCTTCGATGTCGACCTTGCCCGCGAAGAGGGGGAGGGCGCGGGTGAGTGGGTTGTGTAGGTCGGCGGTGAAGGAGGAGGGGATTATGCGTTTTATGTGTGCGTTGACGGCGGCGGCTATGAGGAGTTTCTCCGTGGGGAGGGCCGATGGGGGGAGGACGGAGATTAGGACGTCGTGGGAGGTGAGGGCGGTGGTGAGGGAAGGGAGGGAGGTGTAGTCGATCGCTTGGACTTTGATGGAGGGGGGGAAGGTGTGGGTGCTGGTTGCGCGGGTGAGTACCGTTATGTCGAAGAGGTTGGAGGCGATTAGTTCGGTGAGGATTGCGGTGCCTAGGTTTCCTGTGGCCTGTGAGAATGTTAGAAAGGTTGATTGAATATCAGAAGTCTTAAGAACAAAAGCTTACACCTGCGATGACAATCTTCTTGTAGGGTTCGAAAGGCATGGCCCTCGATTCAGTACTGTAGTGTCTGGGTTTTGAGATTGAAGCGTGTTTGATAATGAAGAATCAATAGGTATGATTGCAAGTCGAACTTTGAAATACTTAAACACGAAGTCTAGCTTCTCGAAAACTTGCCTTATATACTTACATTTGCCAATGTGACATCGAACGATTCCGACTTTACCCTCATCCGCATACGAAATGAGGTGATTCTGGCATCATCTGAGGGCCAACGAATTCGCTTGCATGGCCATTACGATATCATCACACAGAAACTTCTCTCGGATTGGAGCTTGATCCTTTAGGTTCTATCAATTGACTCTGTGACTCTGGTCCTGAGCACAGTATTACTGGTCTGACTACGCTCGGAACGCTCACGATGGAGGTCTTTTGGGTCGTCATGATGTGGGATTCCCTAGGATCTGAATATGACCTCGTGGACGAGGAAGATAATTTCCTCATTACCTACACCCGACGATTCAGCTAATACCTGACCGCAGAAACAAAACTTCTTAATGAGACAATAAAATTGTGTCGACTGTAGTTCGTGGCGAGCAGAATCAGGAGATTTCATGGCGGGGTGTTTCCATGGCCCCACTTCTGCAGTCATTGGCTGAGACGTTGAGCATGGCAGGCAGTCGCCTCATTCTTACACTCCGACGAAAAATAGAGGTATTTGACTAGCAAGATTCGGAATGGGTCATTCAATCGTCTGGTTGAAGTCGCTATCTTGACATGGTCTTTCATAAAAGTATCTTTGAAACCCTATTGGGGGTTTGTATCAAATGATAGAATGATGTACTGTACAGGACATGTCTTCTCCTTCTCACACTTCAGAGCCTGATATCGATCCCAAAATAGCCAATATCCTCTCTTCACTCAACACTCTCGACATGGCACTAAATACCTTTGTCTCCTAGAATAGAGTCAGACTCTGGTAGCGAAACACTTAAAGAGGAGATTCCGCTGTCTAGTGATTCTAGGAAAGATGTTATAAAACCGTTGAATCTCGATCATAAGCGTGGTCTATCATGCAACAATTCTCCTGCGTCTCAAAATGCCAATATTAAGGTCTGGGTGAGAGAGATATCGACTATATCCCATTTAGATCCTCTCGTTATCCACAACAACACCGTTGTTCTCGATACCGGCAATCATCCCTTCCTGTCCTGCTAGAGGCACGCTCGATCATTCTCACAGATGAGATAGGAGACTAGGATATTCTTGTAAGCCGCGGAGCTGGCCCCCTGAGTGAATATGGAAACGATTATGGCGTTAATTGCAAGACACAGTAATCCGCTTCACATGATTCGACATCGTGGTACTAGAGGCCATTCATAGCCAAACCAGCAAATCCAACTCACACGGGACTCCAACCGGCGAGATAGCCAGGAGCGCTCAGTTAGCCATCCTCCATATCGCTGGAACAATTCAAGTCTGAGAAGTGTATAAATAAACATTAGATACCCGACAGCGCTCCGGTGCGGCACTATATCTCCCCATGCGAACACGCTACACGTGGACGAAAATGGGTGTGCAGCGCATATTCAGCACCACGATCCCTTCTATGGTAGTAAGAAGGCTATCTGTGCTATTCATAGAAACGACACCATCCATACGCCTGCGTAGCTAGCAATTACTGCCCTAGCTACTCTCAACGCACGTAAACCTCTCACTGGAGCCACTAAAGTGTGATACAACCGTCGATACAGCGAGTCAAAAAAAGGCTGACATCAGTATCCTGACTTGCAATCCCCCTTTCCCAACAATCCCGTCATTGCAGCACCTAAAAGGACGTATCATCTCTCCATGACACAAATCTGCCTATCCACCATAAGCGAAATCCTCGCGTGTATCCCAGTCCGAAACCATTTACTTAAATAAGTACTGTATATTTACCAATTTTACGATATACAAGATGGGAGAACGTCAATATACGAGCAGTCTGATATCAGATTCCTACGGTTAGCTATCTCAATTTACTAAAGATGTCGAGGTTCGGTACAATGATTATATGCTGAAGGTTTTCCCGCTGAAGAAGATTTCGCGAATGCGTGAATATGTGTGGGAGCTGGACACATGCCCGACCCAAGATGTGTGAGAAAATTCGTTGGATCCACGCTGCAATTTACTCTCAAAAGATCCCGTTTTCTTGTGAGATAGGTCATAGCAGTCTGATTCTGAAAGATCGATTTGGTCATTTCGAATGAGATTGATAAGGTAGTAATTCTGGTAGTAACTCTTCGTGTATACCTATCAATGAGTCGCTTGAATTTGTTCTCAATTGGCAATTATGGCCATACATTCCATCCCCAAGTGAAATATGTACATGCGAAAGTAACGCTCCAAAGCTCCATTCCCAAAACAAACGAAAATTTTCAAGTCAGCAGGGTATCATCTATCACATAATCTCACACTTCGCGTTCTTCCTCTCCTTTTCCTCTCTGCGCGCGCCCTCATACGAAACATCAGTCCAACCAGCAGAACTTGCCGTATCACCATATTTGTCTTTCTTTAGTTTCCTCTCCTTTTTGGGCCCGTACATGCTTGCCCTCCATCCCCTTTTCTTGGCATCATGAATATTCTTTGCCGCGCTACGTTCTGCTCTACTAAGATTCCTAGACAGTCCAACTGTCATGTTCTTTGGAGGGAAGAAGGGGGATGGTTCCCCAGTAGACGTGATACTATTAATGGTCTCTAGCCGCGCCATTGCGGGCCGTAGATTTGATGGAGGCATGCGGCCCGGGTTGCCAAGACTGGTTCTCCGCTGTGGCGAATTCGTGTACTGTGATGGACTGGATTGAGAGTATTGAGAAGGAGATCCGTGGACACTATTTCGACTCGGAGACCCGTGGGCGCCAATGGCTGCTCGGGGTGGTGTGCTCCTCTGTGGGGACTCCATTCTGTTGCGTGGCGAGGACTGATTTTGATGCTGCTGTGATGGTTCCCAGGATGTAATCGGCCTGTGACCACTACTGGAACGTCGCGGTTGGGTACTCGCGCCGCCAGACATACGTCGTGATGGATCGGCTAGACCCTGCGGACGACCTTGGCGGCTGTTCAGGCGAGCAAGTTGATCCGCACTGGGAAGGACCATGCCTCCAGAACTCGATACATTTGCTGATCGGGCCGCGGGAATTGGTACAGTTGCACTTCTTTTCGAGAAAAGATCCAGCTCTTCGTCCACCTCCGTCGTCGACCGCGTTGTCGGGGCTGTTCCGACACGTTTGGATAGCGAAAGTGGTGGTTCCATGGCTTCATGAGAGACCGCTTGCGGGAGATTTGGCACCAGCGAGCGTCTCGACTCTAGGGTTTGCTGCTGTGCTTTTGCAACTGGAATGGGCGATGGCAATTTGGTCAGATGGTGTTCATCTGTCGGACGTGGTGGCATATCCTTATCAAGGTTCAACATCGCACTTTCCCTTCCTGTTCGAGGACGAGCCACAGTCTCACTCGTTACTTCCCTGTTCTCACGGCTGTCGACGGGAACATTCAGAGATGGGCTTGGTAGTGGCATTGGGGATACGGGACCCGTCAGAGTTGCTCCCATTTCCGGCGTCGAAGAAGGAAGAGAACTGCTTCTGGAAGGACTTCCTACTGGCCGGCGCCGTATGGATACTGGCGACACTTGCTCTACGGTGGTAGCACGAGGAGCAAGGGGAGGCGTACTTGGGGGAGATACATCGTATAGATCGTCGAATTCTGGAAAGCCAGGACTTGAAGCAGGCCTTGGACGGTCTTCATCTATAGACACACGATCTGAACTCATAGTGGTGTGGTCGCTGAAACTTCGCTGAAACGGATACGACTCGCGCCTGGACCTAGCTGTACTTGTAGAAGCAACGGTACGAGAACGAGACAAACTATTGGAATCCAATCCAGGAAAATCGATGCTAGGGGCACGACTGGTACTTGGGCGTTGTTGGCCCGACTGAGCAGCTTCTGCAAGTATTGATCTCTGAATATGTTCTGGTAAAGGCGGAAGGGGATCCTTGGTATATGGCGGCGGCGGCGGCACCCAATTGTCTGCATCGCTTTCATGCGGATGTTCTTCACGTCCATCTGCACGACGATATTCGATATGATCTTGCGCGACCGCGCGTGGATGCATGCGACGGTTGACCGCAGCAGCAGTAGCGGCGCGACGAAGGGTCGTACCAGAGCGTGGACTAGTATGAGAGTAAGGTGCATCCAAAGCTTCCTGTACTTCCTCCATCGATGCATCTTCTAATCGCTCCGAGGCGGTCTCCTGGTCGCTTAGTCGTCTGGGCATCGAAGGAGGAGCCGCGTAGGGATCTCCCAAATCGTCTTCTACAATCGGTACAGGCATTGACTCAACGCGAGGAATTTCGGGAACCACGGTAGCAGACCGTGAGACGTGGTTCCGATTGCCTCGACGTTGTGCAACAGTCCGTCTCCTGACAATGGCCACTTCTGTATCCAAGTCCCGGTGCTCTTCCTCCAGCACCTCTGGCTCATTGTTGCCCACCTCGATGGTAATGACGGTTTTCTGGCCATCATTTACAGTATAGCCAAAGTCCAGCAGAGAGATACGGCCACCATCGACCGGACTCATTCCATCTTCCTCCCATTCATTAACAGCAGCTTTTGCTCCGATTCCAGGAGCAACCGCTACGAGCCTCTCACCATAACAGCCTCCATCGTGGTCACTGACCCAGCTCATGGTACTGACCTGTTCTAGAGATGCAATCTTGCGGCCTTCAACAAAAGTGTTGCGAAAACGATCGCAGAGAAGTTGCCACTGAGGGGTTCTGCTTGAAGTTTCGCGGCCTCTGTGAATAGAACGAAGCGAGGGAGCACTGTTTCGGCGGCCCAACTGAGTTGACGGCGTACTTATGCCACTATCCGTGTTGCTATTGAATGTGGTTGAAATGACAGGCAAGGCATCCAAATCTTCTGGTACGCCGTAGAGCCATATGGCGCCTTGAAACCCTGAAGCAACCAAGTCTCCTCTTTGATTCGATGTAGGTAATGTACTCGGTAAGAGCTTCGAGATAGAAGCTGAGTCCGGCAGTGGACCTGTGAAATAAGTAGTGCCATTTCGGAGATCATCAATGCGTACAGCACGGAAGGTCTCGAACACTCGATCATAGGTAAAAGCCCAACTTGGTTCCTCATCTGAGGAATTGGGAAGTAGAACGGCGTGACTGCAATCTCGACTTCCATTGGGAAAGAGTATTGAGGTAGTCCACAGAGCACTGATGCTTACGGGCTCCTCGGGCATAGTGCCTCCCGTGTTATAATAAGGAGCAGTCAAAATCACGGTACTGGGATGGCGTGATTGCATAGTAGTCCCTAAGAGCTGAGTTCCATCTTTCGAGAAGGACAATGTATCCACAGCGTAACATTTCACAGCTCTCCGCTCTGTATTGGTCGAGCCAGCATCCAATGACGAAACCTCAACTCCGGAATCGTAAGCTGCAGCCAGGACGGCACCTGTAGGGGACAAGGCAATTGTTCGGGGGCTATGATCTAATGCCACGGCATGTGTATGTTTTGGATGATTGCCTGTTAAATCATATAAGTCCACTTGGAGATCGGTGGAAAGGACAGCCAGCAGAGATCCGTCGTCTGTAATGGTCGTAGAAGCTGGGCGCCGGAGTATCTTGAGCTCGCGTTTCACTACCACTTCCGGGCCTGTAACGTCTATAACATGTATTCGAGACGAACTATATGCCAGCACGTAATGTCCTTTAGGGGACAGGCTGAAGTGGAAAGCTTCTCCGCCCGGCGCAGAGGACGAACTGATTGACGTTGAAACCAGGCTTATTACTGTTTCGTGCGGCCGCAGGTAGGACTCGAATAGATTTCGTTTTATCTCTTGCGCGAATAATTTGCGAAGGCGTGGAAGCTCAATTTCGTGACCTGCTAAAGAGGCAGAGTGGTGGGCCGCAGAATACGAGGGACATCGCGAGAGATGATGGGCGTAGAGGTGCGCCTGTTGAGATACGGTCCGCCACTTTTGGTTCAGGATGATCAATGATGAGAATGCATTCGGACTGGTGAGCAAGAGGATTCTGATGTTTCTCGATTAGTGTGTGTATAATAAAGTCTCCCGAAACATCCGTATTCCGTCGACTTACTGCTCAATGATCTCGTCTGGCAACCGTTCGAAGGCTGCATTCTTGGTGGTATTTCGACTCACAGAGGACGACTTTCGCATTTCTCCATCCATTGAACGTGGTTCCTGTTTTGTAGACATGAAGAAATAGCTTCTAAAGAGTATCCCTCTCGAGCCCCAGTCCTGCTATGATATCAGCCAAACCTGACGCAATCAATGGCTGCAGCGTGGTCTCCACATCTAGCAGGTTAGCTGATAATGGTGCCGTTGTGCCGTTGTTCGTAAGGGTGTTCGGATGTTGAGAAGATTTGTTTAATCGAGTATTTTGTATCGAGGGGGTTTGGAGCGGAAGTGCTACGGAATGGGTGATACTGTAACCCATACAGTAACGGTTGGTTGGTTGGAAATAGAAATGGAAATGGAAAATGTTCCCGCCCCTCCCTTCAAGCGCTTCTGCTGTGAGGCTGCGCTGCGCGTCCCGTCCAGTTGATGATCTAGCGGGCTTCTCGAAGGGAGCGCCGCTAACCCTGTCGTCCGAAAGACAGGGGTTACAGACGTCTGGTACTTGTTTCGGCCTGTACATGTGGGGCACGGGATATCTTTACTTTGTTCCTCTATAAAGTTTCATAAAGTTTCAACGTGCGAACTATTTCACCTCCTTTGACTTCGTCCGAATCGCTCAACTTCGTATGGTGCAATGATGCTCTGCAGATTGGGGCGTGGGCGGGCAGTATGGGTCTGTATACTTCTAGCTAGCACGAGTCGTACCTTTGCCCCTCTAAAGTACAGAGTACAAGTCTACGCCCCCATATCAAGTCGATGAGCGCTGGGATTCCTCTTTCGCCTCGTACAACAGAGACGCAGATCAGATCCAATACTACATCAATCGCAGTGCGTTTCCTATTCGGGCCTACAGACGCATGTCGAAAGGAGGCCCAGACAGTCTGTAGGGAGACGAGGAGTCAGCAAGAACGGTTTTCCGTAACACCTGCATATATTGTCTGTGAGGCTGTGAGCTATTCAACCACTCAGGACGTATATCAGCTCATACGGGTATGCTGTATATGAAATTCACTTGTGTCTTCTACCATCCAAGCACTTCTAAAGGGGCAGATTTTCCACCTCAACGCAGAGACAGGCAGGAACTTCTTCCCACGTCCCTCAATCCTATATTGTACTCAGAAACATTATAGACAGCAAGTTGTTTCAATGAGTCTGCACTACATGAGTATTTCAAGCGATGCTTACTCGTGATCCCAACAACGAACACCTCCCCATTCAAGAGCCGAGCTTGTGCTGACAACGGTATTAGCAATGACAATCTATAATTGTCCACAAACATACCACACTAATCAACGAAGACTCTCTGGCTCCTAGCAGTGTACACGGCAATACTACATCGCGTTTCATCATCAAATTCATGAACCAAGGTATTGGGCTTCTGATGAAGCACAAAGCACCAAGGCATAAATGTCACAATAGGCTAAATCCACAAGCGAGTTGAAAGCCGGAATGCAGATAATCCTATCGGCTATATCAACTGTTTGCTCACTATCCGCATATGTGGAGAAGGAATCAATGGGCCGCAGTGGTTTCATATTCAATGCTTCGGGGTCATAGATCAGTCCTCATTGTCTGTGCGATTAGGTAAAGATACTGTCAAGTTGCATTTTGGTGACTGCGTTCCATTCCGTACAGTACATTATGTCGGTTTTCTTCTGATGTTCATCTCGATGTGGTTGCTTGTGGGTTGTGAAGCTAGTGATCTAGCAGTTGCGATTCCTCTCTTCGAAGTTGGTCACACGTCTTATGATCATCTATGGCTTAGACTTCGATGCTATTTAATGTGTTCTACCTACAGCATCTATGGAATCTCGAATGTTGTGCGCGCGCCTCCCGATTATCACACGAATCGACAGGAAGTTGCCCGCCCAAGAGTCTCAGGCCGGGTACCCAATTCGTCAATATGATTTGGCCATCGCCGGTATGTAGCCATGCGCTCTGGTGTGACTGCCAAAGAAGGCTCTACTTATACTTCAAGGGCTCTGGATTTGTTTACATTTCAGCGTGAAACAGGTTTCTCACTAGGTTGATTGGCACTACGATTGCCCGAAACAATGCACCTTGGTTCTATCAAAGTCGTTCGCCACTTTCCGACATCCAAAGTATGCTGACCGATGACCTTAAGAAAGACGATGAATCTGAGGTGTCCGGTCGATAGACCTTTAGATCGCTCATCAATATAGACGAATACTAGCGACGTGAGCGATGTCGGCAGGTAGATACAAAGCAGACCACTGTATTTGTCGAACGTAAAAATGGGCTTTGCCGTCACGCACTCGTACGAGGTACTAAACAAGGGCATGAAGATGTTGCCAAATGTGATATTCATATAGGTATTTCTAATAGGGCTATCGATACTAGATTCTGGATATATGATACAGTCTAACAATGACATCACTAGCTTATACCACGCAACTCTTGGAGATTTAGGTATGTTTCGAGACTGCAAACTGCGCCCAAGCCCAGAAGTAATTAACTGCTTCTTTCCCCGCCGAAACACTTCGATATGGATATACTATTCGATGAGGTCTTCTGGCCATTTCGATATTGAGCAAAGCATGAAATCTAGCGAGCCATAGGAGTCATTCCCGAGGCTTAGCACAGTCGTGGGGAAGTATTTCTGAATGCTGAATCGAATGGACAGTTCTAGGCATCTGACTGAACTTCAAAAATAAGCTACCCAGGCTTTTCAAGAATAAAACTGCATTTGAATTGACTCTTCACAATTCTACTAAGGAGATAGAAGCGCTGAAGGATCAGGGGAATGTCACTAGTTGAGTCTGGCAGTAAGTCGGCGGCACTCGGCCCGGATCGCGTTTCGGACTCCGTAGGGTGGAGACAGATTTGTCAGAAAACCACTAGTGACCTCCACTCACGATTTGAATCTTCGTGCACCACTTTCCAGAGATCGCAGTCTTTCATGTCTCCTTCTCTTTCAAAGGCAACAATATGCCATATAATGACCTCGAATATGAGGAGCTCACCAAAGAGATAATAACTAATTTTAACACGCTCGCAGACGCAGTGCAACTGTTGAGCGATCGCAATACTATTCTCCAGCACAAACTCCAGTACGCGCATACTGAAGTAAGTCGAACCATTTTCTTCAACATATGCAATATTCATATTATTATGATGAGAAACTTTAGCTCTAGATCGAGAGTTGCAAATGCAGCGACGACCGATAACAACCATGTATCCTGACTTTTCCCACTTGTGGCACCTTTACTTTCTACACATTCCTGCTCTACGCGTTTCCTCTCACTGACGAAACTTTGCATAGTATCAAATCCTCGCGGACAAGTATGCGCCATCAGATCCGAGTATCGCGGAGACTATTGCGAAGCTTCAACTCCCACCCGACTTGCAAGTGACGACACCTGACAGAGCGGGCTTTGTCCCATTACCATTCCGAGGGCAAGGTCACTCAAAGCAACAGACTGCAGAAGCAATACGCGACGGGAGGAAAGCGGTGCAACATTTGTCAGCTCTCGGAGGAAAATCCACCGGATCTACGAGTATATCCGGGACGAGTAGCAATCTGAGAATGTCCGCTCGCCGAACTTCACTTTCCACCGTGCTAGAGCAAGACTTCACTGTACCTGGAAAGAAAAGCTCGCTGCTGTGTCCATTCTCACGCCCTACAAAAAGTACAAAAGCTTCTACAATGGGTTCCGGAAGGCCTCCTACACCTTCGGACGGTAAAGATCCTACCCCACATCACTCCGCTGACCCTATCTGCGCGGCGATGTATGCAGAAACGATGGCTTCACCCCCTCCATCAGCAACCAGCGGTGCTGCGAAGTGCCCGATCCGTTATCTAGACCAGCACTCTCCTGAAGAAGTGGCTCGCTACTTCGAGACCCACAAACATGAAATTCCACGTAGCCACGAAGTCTGCGTCAAGCGTTACCAGCGAAACGAGGACGATATCAGAAAGCTTGACGCAAAGTACGGAAATCTGGTCAGCATGATACAAGGTCTAGGTGAAAAGCATCAACCAATGTTACCAACGGACGGCGAGAACGAGAATGAAGATGAGATAATTGACAGGACATCAAATGAAAGAGTTGAAAATTGGGCGAACGCTATTAGTGCAGATGGTGTAGGACATGATCAAGACGCTGAACCCCAAGACGACGAGGATGATAGGGAGAGCCGATTTGACAGGCCACTGAAAGAAGTACGAGTCGGCGAGTCGCCCAGTCGGCCGTGGGGAATACAGGTCCCCTACACAGCCCCTTCTGAAGACCATCGACCAGTATCCCCTCCTCCAGCTCCTGTTGTATCTCCAGATATTGTGTCCAAGCCCCCAGGCAAATGCCCCTTTGGCCATGGACAGCAAGAGGTAAAGGAAGAACCCGTATCCGAGATACCTGACTTTGATCAACCCGAAGAATTTCTAGAACAGCCACAACGGCCGGTAGGAAAATGCCCATTTGGTCATGGTCAGGCTCCCAAGGCAGAAGCATCTCGAATGAGATCTTCTCCGCCACCGCCTGCTATACATACACAGCCTGCATTCATACAACCTCCACCAGTACCCCAGATGGGCAATAACGGTGTCCAGGTACCACAGATGGTGTTCACAGGCCCGGTCTTCATTGGCTATCCAATGGAGCAGGCTATGGCCTTTATGCAGCAGTACAAGAATATGTAACGAATTACGAGATTGAAGCGATTACAAATTGAATTTTAGCGATGGCGTTTCATGGATTCATGGGGTAGGCTGGATCAGGAGCATCTTTTGATAGCGGATAGCGTTTTTGTGATGTAGTTTCGGAATTTTCTGGAGTAGGGCGCGCTGAGTAGTATGTGCTTAGTTGGCACGGAATCAATCAGAGAGGAACAACGATTCTTTCGTACCAGCTCTTTGATCCACAGGGTCCATACCATATATCAGTGATAGTGAATGTCTCCTACGCACCATCACTCACACCAGCAGACAAACACATTGTTCCATACAATCATATATTCCTATGCAATCCATCTCATGTCATGTCAAAACGCCACGCACAGCGCTCTCGCTTTAGTTCACACTCCAGAATGCCAGAATCTAGTATATATCCCAAAAACGCCGTACCCAATGTCCATCCATCCCAACTACCATCCACAGACCAAAAGCCTAATATCCTAAATTCTGAAAATGCTAAAACATCAGTGGAAGAAGTCTAGCTTGTTTGATATTCGATATCGATAGAGTTGTTGATACAGCCTACGGCGTGGTTTTGTTTTTGTTCTTGTTGCTTACAGCCGGCTCGTCAAGATCTCCACTCGCGAACACATCCTCCTCATCGGTGAACTCATCTCGATAAACATCCGGATTTTCACTCCGTCTTTCAAAGCCCCCATCTTCGTGGTCCCAAAGGGAGATATCATCATCATTCATCAGCGCCGCCGCATCCGCGTCATCGGAATACCTCCGCGGTAAAGCAGGCGGTGCTCCACCTTCCCTCGTCCCAGCTTCTAGTTCCGCAATCTCGAGCTCTTTGGCGCGCGTGAGCGTGCGGTTGTAGATTATATACCCCATCGAGGCGCCGAGGATGGCGCCTATGATCATGGATGCATAGTTGAGTGCTTTTGCGCCGGTGCTCATTTCGCCGCCTTGTTCGGCGATGATGGCCATGCGGCTGCCGATGAAGACGTGGATGAGGAGTTTGGGGGATGTGATTGCTGTTGCTGCTGCGAAGGCGAGGGGGTGGACGGTGGGGAAGGTAGACATGGCTGCGTTGCTGAGGCTGTAGGGGAGGGGACAGAGTCGGATCATGCAGAGGATTTTGATGCCGTCGTGTTTGAGTGTTAGGGCCAGGGCTTCGAATCGTTTGTCGTTTCCTACGAGGCGGTCGACGTAGGAGGAGAAGATGGTGCGAGATGCGAGGAAGGAGGCTAGGGAGCCGGCTACTGAGGCTGTTGAGACGATGTACCATCCTCCTGGGAACCCGTAGACGAAGCCGGATACTGTTATTGCTGTACTATATCCTATCACCGGGGGAAAGGCGCAGAAGAATGTTATTACCCATAGAATCACCCAGCCGCCAGTCAATCCGCGCCATTTGGCCGCCGTGGGCTCTAGGAAGTGGAAGATCTTTTCGCTGTAGATGAGGAAGAGGATGCCGAGGACGTTGAAGACGACGAGAGCTGCTACGGCGATGATTTGTTGGATCAGAGAGAGGCTCTGGAATGCTGAAAATACTTTCTTTTGGATCTTGGAAGCTGTGTGGATGAGCTGTTGGGTGGTGGAGGTTTTGCGGTTTTGTTGTGAGTAAGGCGAATTGCCTGGTCTACGAGACCCAGTTGATAATCGACGTGACCATGGCGGTCCTGTGGAGTGTCTTTCGGGGGAGGGAGAGGTTGAAGGAGATATTGGCAAAGCGAGTGCTCTTGCTGTTGAACTGTAGTCTGCTGGCATTTTGTGGAGGAGGTACTTCGGAGGTTCGGAAGTGGTGGGAATAGATGGACTCGATGTCCTGGTTTGCGGTGCTGATGGTTTCTAAATGTTGTTGGTTACCACATTGCAATGATTGCTATATTCAGAGTATCCAGAGAGGGAGAGGTTCGTTGGAGCAAGAATGTGGTTGATGCTTGAAGAGCTGTTTGATGTTGCCCGTGCTTGGTTGATTGGAGTCTTGAAACTTGCTGACAAGAGTGGCGCAGGGTCTGCTCGCAACGAAGACAGATTTGCGGGGAGGATTGGGGGGCCGTCGTTGGAATATCGTCTCAGGTACCGTGACAAGTATGATATCGTCGATTATTCAAGTGTATGGCTATTGTCCAATGATCAGAAACAAGCCCATACGAGGTGTTATTGAGAGTTGTTGTCTGGGTTCCGCGGTGACGTCGGAACGACGTACGGAATGGTATTCGGCGATAAGAGAGCTGCGTCAATCAAGCCCGAGCTTCGGCCAGAGAACCGAATTGACAGACAGACGCAGACGACGCTTTTATCTCTTACGAAGTACTCCGTGGAATGCTCCGATTGTCTATACATAAGTCGTATTTGTTAATTGGATCTACCATTCGTAAGTGGGTATAGTAGTAATGCACTCTTGATTGAAAGATCGGTGATTATGAAGGAATCGGCTCCACAACAGAAATAGAACATGATGCATTTGCAGTGTTGCACAACTGCATATCTATGACTGATTATGTAAGGCCAGAGCTCTCTGGTGTTCCCTCTACTCCGTAGCTGCTCTCACCAGGTTGATTCTTGATTGCAGTGACGGCAAGACACCCTCCTTGTGAAGCAAGATCTCTGGTCCGAAGCATACGATCAACATACGAAGTATATGTTTGATGCAGATTTTGCGATATGTGATCTGTCAGATGTAATTCTTTATTGAGGTACGTACGTAGTACTTCGTAGGTCCTCGAAGCAGTTTCATTGATAGTTTTCCTTGTCCAATCATGCACCTCTACTCCTGTTGGTGGTGAATCTGGGGCAACGCGCTAGCGAGTTACGCCTGGCCGGGCTCGAGCCTGGGCAGCTGGCACCGGCAGCCTCAGCCCAGCCTCCATCTCCATCTCCCTCTCCGTCTCCATCTCTGAATCCCTTCTCTTCTTCAACATACCTTCCACCGGAGCTCGACCATGATAACTGTGATATCTTGGTCGACGATGTGAGTGCCTGGTTCGTATCTCAGCTCCTTGCCAGCTTGCGCCATTTGCTTACCTAGGTATTGCATTTCAGCGCGCTCCTTCCTCGGACACCCGTATCTCCATTCCAACTTAACCCAACTTACTGTAACATTCAAAAGCTACCCTTCTCACCTCGGACATCGTTGCGCCATTTCACCACTGCGATCCTCGAAATTTAATACAACCCGCTTAATCAACCCACAAATCTTACTTCTATCACCTTCATAATGGTGTCGGACGCGACCTACGATATCTGCTTGCCGCTCCTGCAAGACGCAGCCCTCGACGATGAGGAGAGGACTGACAAACTGGAGGAATTGTTGAAGAAGGAGACTACTTTAGTCGGCCCTGGTCTCGAAAATGCCGTCTTGGATGTCCTCTGGCGATATCGGGAATCAACTACAAACCCAGCCTCACCCCCGCCCTTGCGACATCAGATCCTGCGTCGACCTTCTCCAGCTCCATGGCAAATCCCTCGTGGAAACAGTGCCACTCCAATAAACTCGTCCCCTCGTCTGGGCGTCAGTCCCCTCGCTCCTCCTGGCTTCGTACCGCAATCTTTCAATAGGACAAAATCGAGCACAGCATCTCCATTCACTTCTCCACGCCCAAGTCCAAGACTTGCTTTTTCTAGCCCAGCTATCCCACACAGTCCTAGTCTCAATGCCTACGAATTTCCCACGGACACGAGTCCCACACAAGATATCTACGGGGATTTTGGAAGTGACAACGTCGACTGGTTGGTAAATGATGACGGTGGGAACAGTACACCTTCCTCTCTCGGTGGCAGCGGTCTGAATGCTGCGGCGGCCGAGTATATACAACCTCAACAACTTGACATGAGCCCCTATGATATGCTTCGATCAATTCTGGGTCCTACTAAGTCAGACGAGGAGATCGAAGCCGCTCTGGCCTTACATGGCTATGATCTAAGCGCCACTATCAATGCTTTCATCGAGGGCCAGGGAGTTGATGCTTCGACAGTTCCAACCGTAACCATTGAGTCAAAGGCAGCTGCAATTCTAATTGGAAAATCTATGGCTGCTGATATCCCTCGTCCTGTCACACCCGCTGGACAACAACGAAGTGGTGTTGTCTGCAGATTTTGGCTGTCTACCGGACAATGTCTAAGAGCAGATTGCAGATTCAGTCATGATCTTAGTAATCATATCTGCAAGTAAGTTATTTCTTTATTTTTCGTCAGACTTTCACCATATACTCATCGATCTAGATACTGGGTTATGGGCAATTGTCTGGCCGGTGATACCTGCATATTCTCCCATGATCCTTCACATTTTATGAACCGTCTTGCCTTGGACGAAAGTAGTACACCTCCACTCCAAAACTCGGCTCCCGGATTCCAATTTTCAGATTATAATGCCTTCCCCTCATTGCAAGGTCTACAAGACCAGTGGCCCAACTCCTTCAATTCTTCGAACGCCTTTGCCAACTATCAAGGAGCAAGCTTCACACCTCCCGGCTTCAAAGGAATGCAAGGTTATACCAGTGACGGCTCAAGCCAACGATCACGACCTAGTAGTAGGGCGCGAGAACCGGCAGCTCCTGCTTTAGATGATACGGATGCCTTTCCTTCTCTAAGCGCAGTCGCTGCAAAGGGTGGTAAGAAGCATCATGGCAAGAGAGGTGGCCATGGCCATGGCCATAAAGAAAATCCACATCCCAGTTCCCTGGCTGAAGTCGTCAAGATGTCTCCGTCTCCTGGACCTGGTCTCATGCGTCAGGATTTGAAGAAGATGGGTAGAAATGGTAGCTCAACTAGTATTCGAAACGGAGAGAATAGTGTCGCCGCTCAAGCCATTCCTAGCCCTCAACATGTTCCATGGCTTGAGACTGGTGAGAGGGCTAACAAATCATACCTCAAAGCCAGACAAGATGCTATCAAGCATGGTGGCTTGAGGAACAAATTCTTGCAGAGGTAAGAATACCACATCCTCATATCCGATTGCGAAAACTAATTGTCGTAGTGCCGCGCAAGCCTGGAACCGCAATGATGCTCGGGCCGCAAAAGCCCTCAGTCTTCGAGGACAAAGTGAAAATGATCTCATGCGGAAAGCGCACCGAGAAGCCGCACGTGAACTTTATGAGGAACGCAATAAGAATAGCTCTCTTAGCGCCGAGCTTTATGTCGATCTCCATGGTCTCCATCCAGAAGAAGCCGTCGAGTACCTCGAGAGAGTTCTCCTGGAAAATCAAAAAGAGACGCGGCCTGTGTATGCCATCACTGGAACAGGTCACCACAGCAAAAATGGCAAAGACAAAGTAGGCAAAGCAATCCGAAGTTTCCTTAACGAGTGGCGATATGCATACCGGGAATTCTCAGTCCCTGGTGATCGAAATAACGTCGGTGGTATTCTGGGCATCGATGCCAGATCTTGGGATAAATCATTAGCTCGAGAAGGTGTTCCCGCAGCGGAGGAGAAGGAGGAGGAAGTGGATATCCTTACCCAGGGCCATACCATTGGCCAGGGGACGATGAAGCTCTTGGTTCGTGATCAGCCTAAGGGTCGGTAGAACGAAAGAAAGAATCAAATAAACTCGTAAAACTATAATATGCATCTGTTTTCAGCTTGTGCTTGTGCGTGACGACGGCCGCGTTGGCGAGGCACACCCGTTGCGAATCGTCGCCCTGTCAAAACAGATACGGAAAGAATAAGGTAAGGTAGTCATTAATAAACGGAGGCAACCAGAGAATTCAGTGTGCAACTTAAAACTTAAGCCTGGGTGGGACAATTGTACCGCATTATGGTTCCTCAAAAATACTTGAACATTTTCTCTATTTTGCTTTTAGTCTAGCTACATATCATGACAGCAGCTAGCGACATCTCAATCCTTCCCCCCCACACAAAATCCCACATCCATCCCCTAAGCCTCCAACTTCAACCCCTCAAACTGCCCAATAGTCTCCTCAAACGCCCTCGCCTCGCTCTCCAAATCCCTTAACTTCCCCTTCTCAACCTCCTGCAGCTCCTTAGAAACCTTCTCCTTATACCCCTCATCGCCCAGGATCTTGCGCTGTTTCTCGATGCCCTTCTTCGTATTCTCGAGTTTCTTGGCCGCTTTGGAGATCTCGGCGTCGATGTCGACGCGGCCTTTGACGTGGAGGAAGACGGCGGCGGAGGAGGAGACGGAGAAGACTACGCAGCCGGCTGGGCGGGGGGAGGAGAGCGGGAGGATCGTGATGCTTGAGATGCCTTTGCCGGAGAGGGATTTGATGGATTGGTGTTGGGTGGTGGCGGTTGTGTGGGAGGTGGTGGTGGTTGTTGAGATGAATACTGCGGGGGTAGTTAGTGCTGTTACTGGGGTATATGGATGGGGTATTCTTACCTTTACCCTCGTCTTTGAGAGAGTACTCTGCCATCAGTGATCGGATGCCCTTGGAGATGTTAAGGACGAGCTCATATGCTTCCTCAGACTTAGGATCATCCAACTTGGCATCGTAGACTGGATACTTTGCAACGACAATCGAGGGAGTCTTATCATCTGGTCTGCGAGGTAATCTTTGCCATAATTCCTCCGTCAAGAACGGCATGTATGGGTGGATCATGGTCAGTCCTCCTTCGAGAGCAGTATACAACGTCTCTTGAGCAGATCGCTTTTCTTCAGGGGTACCGTCCTGCAAAATTGCTTTCGAGTTCTCGATGTAAACATCGCAAAGCTGATTGAGCCAATATTGGTAGATATATGATGTGGATCGCATAAACTCTCGTTCTCCCAAAGCTTGGTTGACATCTTTAGCTGCCGTTGTCAATTTGTGTAGAATCCATCGCTCAGCTAGCGACTCTTTTCCAGTGCTTCCGGATGCTTTTTGGGGTACGAAATCTGCGTCCAATTTGCCCAAAACGTATTTCGTGGCTTGATAGATCTTGTTGCAGAATTTCCGGTAACCGTGGATGACTTTGACGTCGAAGGCGATGTCTCCGCCACCAGTGGTGTAAGATACCAAGGCAAATCGAAGGGCATCCGTACCGCACTGAGGGATCCCGTCTGGGAAGGCCGTCTTCTGGTATTTCGTTGCTTTCACGACTTCCGTTGGAGCCATGTTGCCGAGAAGAAGCTTATTGTGTAAAGCTTCCAAAGTGATACCCTCAATGACATCTTGTGGATCAATGACGTTACCTAAAGACTTGGACATCTTTCGACCCTCAGAATCACGAATCAACGAATGGCAATATACCTCAGTGAAAGGAATCTTGCCAGTCAATTTGATACTGAACATGACCATACGAGCAATCCAGAAAAAGAGGATGTCCCATCCAGTCTCTAGTACACTTGTTGGGAATAGAGTTTCCAGATCGTGCGTCTTCTTGGGCCATCCCATAGTCGCAAATGGCCAGAGACCAGACGAGAACCAGGTATCCAGTACATCTTCATCTCTCTTTAGAGTGAAATTCTTGCCTGGGAGTGCCTTTCGGGCCTTCACTTCTGCTTCTTCTTGTGTTCTCCCCGCAAACCATAGATCTCCATTAGACTCGTCATGCTCTTCGCCGTATATCTGGGCAAAGTACATTGGCGCCTGGTGGCCCCACCATAGTTGTCTGGAAAGACACCAATCATTGACATTCGTCATCCATCTGATGTAGCTCTTCTCAGCAGACTCAGGGAGGATTTTGATTTCTCCATCGGTGACAGCTTTCAAGGCATCTGCTGCCATATCCTTCATACTCATCCACCACTGTGGCTTCAGAAGTGGTTCAATTACATCCTTTGATTTGTCGCAGAGTGGAACTGTCATTGGGTTGTCCTTCTTGTCGACGTATAATCCGGCCTTCTTCAAATCTTCTTGAATTGTATATCGAACATCGAATCTTTTTTGTCCAACGTAAGGCCCTGCATTGTCGTTCATCTTTCCATCATCAGTCAAGATGTTGATGAACTCGAGTTTGTGTCTTGTGCCGAGAGCGAAATCGTTAGGGTCATGAGCAGGGGTAATTTTCACAGCACCAGTTCCAAACTCCTTCTCAACGTAGTCATCAGCGACAATTGGCATTAATCGTCCTTCGATAAATGGATGAATGGCGTTCTTCCCGACGAGGTGCTTGTATCGCTCGTCTTCGGGATGGACAGCAACACCTGTATCACCGAGCATGGTCTCTGGTCGCGTGGTAGCTACCTCAATCTTCTCATCAGTGCCTTCAATGGCATATTTGAAGTGGACAATGATACCAAACTCAACCTTCTTATCATATCCTGGTACATCTATTAAAGTTCGCCCAGTCAACTCTTTGTTGACAACTTCGAGGTTTGATAAGGAGGTATTGAGCTTTGTGCACCAATTGACAAGTCGATTTGCTCGGTAGATAATGCCCTCCTCGTGAAGAGTTACAAACGTTTCTGTAACAGCGGCAGCAAACTCAGGATTCATGGTAAAAGCTTCACGAGTCCAATCAAAAGACCCGCCCATTCTCCTCAAAACAGTATTGATCTTGTTGTGGTACTCATTCTTCCAATCCCAGACAGTTTCAACAAACTTAGGTCTCCCCAAGTCGTGACGAGTTTTCTGCTCCTTGCGCCACAACATATTTTCGACAACACTCTGCGTGGAAATACCAGCATGATCGCAGCCAGGAAGCCATAGAGTGGTCTTGCCATGCATTCGATTCCAGCGAATCATGACATCTTGCAGAGCATTACCCAGGGCATGGCCCATATGTAGATTTCCGGTAACGTTTGGAGGCGGCTCGACAATTACAAAAGACCCTTCTGGCTTGACTTTTCCATCTTCAGTAAACTCGGGTTTGAAAAATCCCTCTTTTTCCCACCAGGAATACCACGCAGACTCAACAGCGGTTGGGTTGTAGGCTTTGTATTGAGGATCTTCGAAAGACTTGATTACTGCAGCAGTGTTTAGTTTTGGCCTAAAAATTATTCATTCTGAAGGTGGCTTAC
This sequence comes from Chaetoscypha palmicola, assembly GCA_003988945.1. Classification (NCBI taxonomy): domain Eukaryota; kingdom Fungi; phylum Ascomycota; class Leotiomycetes; order Helotiales; family Helotiaceae; genus Chaetoscypha; species Chaetoscypha palmicola. The sequence continues at coordinate 234,650 of QYAH01000014.1, read as the reverse complement.
TCTTCTTCTCCCCTGCGGGCGTATCCTCGACATAGGCTGGCAGTATATCCTCCTCAGCTTTCTTCTCTGCCTTGGCCTTCTTCTCTTTGCTTTTGCTGGATAATGGTGCGGCTGCCTTTGAGGCGGCTTGCGCTTTCTTCTGGTCAAATTTGGCTTGCTTCTCTGCCTTTTTGCGTTCTCTCTCTACTGTTATGGAAAATGGGTCAATATAGGTAGCAATTTGTATATTTGAGGCTATGATGTCTAGAGAACACAAATCCTCGCAACGTAGAGGAAAACCACGTACACTCTTTCTCGCTCTTCACTTTCTTGTCGCCTTCTCCGGCCTCCGCCGTACCAATCTTGCTACCAGCATCTTGTCCTGGGACATGTTGACCTGTTGCGGATAACTTCGCGGAGTCTGCGACGGCGGCTTTGGTATCGTTCGAGAGGGGCGGGGGTGGTCCAGAGACTGGACCTGTCTCCTCACCAACTGCGATGAATTAATAGCTTATCTAGAGGGGATTGGGTTCACTCATACTTGGGTTAGACGACGCAGCGTTGGTGGCCATTCTGGTAATAGGGTATCTGAAAGTATATCTGAAGGGCGGCCTGCGCACCCAGAGCGCTCGATGCAAGAATTTAGACGTCGTGTTGACGTCTGGGTAACAATTGGGTATTTCTTCGTCGTGCTATGGAGCTCGACGAGGGGCAGCTGCGGGTGTGGGTGTGGGTTTTGTGGTCAAAATATTGTGACTGCGGGTTGAATGACTCAAGAAGTTTCGTGGGCCAATAATCGCGGGGCCAAAGCTACCTCCGTAGGAGAGGGCTACGAGATAGCCTTGCTGCCGATATGGAAAGCAGTGTCTTTGATAGCACCACAACTTCCCAAACGGTCGACAAAACTATCTGATCAATCAATAAAAGTTACTAGTCCGTCTATTTCAAATCCAAGTTTTCGTCAATAACTACCTCTAATCTGCCTTGGAGAATGCTCAATACAGTGATGTAGCTTTCATCTATTGAGTGCCGCTTTAAAGCCGCGTTCCAACCTCACGTGCTCGACGCGTCTCTTTCCGTTCCGACGCCTCCATCAACATAAGTATATCAATTATCGTTATTCTACAATGACATTGATCGAATATACTTCCACGGATATGATATTGGGACTGTGAGTCCTTGTCTCTTCCAGACTGTCACTCCCTTCCTTTCCTTTGAGAACATGGCAATTGCCGCACTTCCTCAGTCAACGATTCATTTACTTGGATCTTCTCAGGCTCTGACCACGACCACATCTCTCGTCAAAGAGCTCATCGATAACGCGTTAGACGCAAAGGCAACTTCTGTCGATGTTCTTCTGTCTCAGAACACGCTTGATAAGATCCAGGTCAGGGACAATGGCCACGGCATCCAACAAGAAGACCTGGACGCGCTCGGCAGGCGTGGATACACCAGCAAATTGAGGTCTTTCGAAGATTTGAGATCTATAGGAGGTTCCAGCTTAGGCTTTCGCGGAGAGGCACTCGCCAGTGCAGTCCAATTGGGAGACGTCGCTGTCACGACGAGAACAGATGGAGAATCTGTTGCCACCGTGGTCGTTCTAAACGCCCCTGGAGGCATTTTGCGTCAAAGTAAAACGTCCCATCCTATTGGTACCACAATTTGCGTTCTCAATTTCATGTCCAAACTTCCCGTCAGAAAGCAGACGGCTCTCAAGTCCGCTACGAAGACTTTGGTGAGGACCAAAGAGCTTCTACAATCTTACGCTCTTGCTCGTCCTTCCATTCGATTCAGCCTGAAAGTTACCAAAGAAGCTAAGGGCTCATGGTCTTTCGCTCCACGTTCAAACGATGGGGTCAAGGAAGCCGTCTCTCAAGTTATAGGCAAAGATGCTTCACTGCAGTGTACTGCGATGTCCCTTGTCTTCCCCGAGCCTCGAAGAGCTGGAAGCAGCCAAGATGGAAACAGTATAGGTCAGCACAGAGAATCCGAGGAGCAATTCCAAGTAGACATGTACCTGCCGAAGCCGGATGCCGAGATCTCCAAGATTGGTCACGGCCAGTATCTATCCATTGACTCTCGACCTGTATCTCATGAGAAAGGCACGATGAAGAAGGTCGTTAATCTCTTTAGATCATACCTGAAGAATGCGTTTAGTGATGCAGCCGAGATTCGCAATCCATTCATCAGGCTAGACATCAAGTGTCCATTGGCGAGTTACGATCCTAATGTCGAACCTGCGAAGGATGATGTTCTGTTTGGGAATGAATCTGTCATGTTAGATTCTTTTGAGACTTTCTTCAGAGGCGTCTATGGCGAGAGGAACTTGGTTCCCGCTGCTACGCCCAAGGCAATTTTAGAAAACAAATTGGACGAGTTCGAATTACTCTTGGCACGACGACCAGACAAGCACTCTTCGGATGTACCTCGAGATCCACGACCAATAGATTCAGCTAGTCCTAGACAAGGCCCGGTAGATGACATAACATCGCAGAACTCACACCCTCCGGCCCACGAGAATCTTCATGTTGATGTCGGAATGTCATCTTCTGAGAAGGGGAAAGACCATGCGGCCTTTTCTGGAAACTCCCGACGCTCCTGGGGAGTGGACATGTCTAGAGACTATGTCGAGAAGGTCAGAGAACCTGGAAGCGAGGCTAAGGGCAAGCAGGGTCAAATGTCTACTAGCAAAAGCACTCATTCTTCGCACAATACCCCAGCAGCAAACAAATCGCTCAATCCATGGGTCTTCGCTAAACTAACCGCGCCTGTCCATGCGAACGATACTAATCCATTCGGTTCGGTCCCAATGAGCATAAGTGATGTTAGTGTTCATCGCCGTACATGTACACCATTTCAGCAAGATGAGCCACTATTCGTTGAATCACCGACTCCTCAGCGTCATGTCATGCCTCTCAATCCAAGACCTCGGCGACGATTTAGCAATGAGACGAGGCTCGAATCGGAACGTATAACGTCGGCCGCATTACGACAAGTAGAGAATACGCGACAACGGAGACACAGTAATGAGGATATCAACATCTATTTGGAACAAACAGCTGCAGCCCTCTCACAGAAAGATCAATACTTGGGCGGAAAGACCCACGTAACACGTCCAATCCTAGATGAAAATGGGTTGCCCAACTTAAGTCAGAATGCACTTTTCCCACCCCGTCGCCAGAATGACTTCGTCAGTGCAAGGACTATCGCTGACAGGTTCCCAATGACACCTCCGGCTACACAGCGACGGAACACTCCAAAGAAAATGAACGGTCTGAACAAGCCATTTGCCGCACCTCGTAGAATTGTTGATTACGGATCACCATCAAATGGGTTGCAACAGACAACTCTTTCTAGCTTTCCGGATCGACTCGAGATAAACCACGCAAATCCTCGGAGCATTGCCAGGTCAGAACTTGAATGGGCAATGGAGTATGAGAAAAATAAGGAGGCTGCGAGCCACCAACGTCGCGAAGAGCTTCGTGCCGAGCGGAAAGCCACTCGTGAAGTCGCGAAAGAGTCTGAGCAGACCAGGAGCCGATCTTCACCTCACAAAAACCGCTACCAGGCGGCGATAGCAGCATTGGAAACGGGTCAAGCAGACTCAATCGCAGCAGCGTCAACACAGCGGGAGCTAAGCACCGTGATGCCACATAGTGATCCGCGTTCTTATTTGATAAAGCAGCAGAAGCTTGCTTCGCTTACTACTGGGCCATCGAAGCTGACGCGGGCCAAGTCGATGAAACTTCCACTAGAACGCATTCCAGAGCAAAGCAAAACGCATACGCTCCTTCTGAAGATCTCGACTACCATGGAAAGTGTCCAAAAGCTCGCTCAAGGACTAGGTCATGAAGATGTGTATGCTGCTCGCGGAGTATATGGTTCTGGCCTGGAGCTCAGCGTGCCAGCGACGAAAGAGCTTGCAAAAGATGTCCAGGCCGTGGTTGATGCATGGCTGGACAAAGATGATGAGAGGAAATATGAGGTGGAATATACGTTTGCGAATCTTAATAACATCAAGGCATAACAGAAGGGATCTTTGTGCAAGCATCATTCATTGATCAATTGCTGGGTATTGCATTATTTGGCGTTTGGCTTTGTTGCATTTGACGGAAGATACCCAATTGCTTAAAGCTGTATTACTGCTTTATGTTCTTAGCATTAAAAACCATCTAGCATTTAATTCATGCTATACATGTGACGTAATACTTTATTCATTCATCAGCACTAGCTAGCGTTCATGTAACTGACAATGTTACAGCGTATCTGGTTCGACAGAGCAGCTGAAGTATACTTGCTCAGACTGCCACTCATTTCTGTCTATCCGGAGACAATATTGCTGCAAGACTGACAAGTATTCTCCCTCAATTGCGGCACAGAAGTTCGTTCACCTCTCATATTCCCCAGTTGGCTGACAATGGTAGGCCAGTTGTAGGAATTAGCTTCTGAGCGAATTTGTCACATATGGCGTTCCCTTTCATGAAATCTCATATCCGACGGCCATCTGATATCATTTACAACCCTTCCTCAGCCAAAGCCTTGAAGCCACTCAACAAATCATCTCTCAAATCTGTCCATCCTTCAATACCAACACTAACTCTCAACAAACAAGTATGAACAGAAGGATCGGTCATAGCTCGCCACTCAATCAAACTCTCCACACCACCCAAGCTCGTAGCATGATGGAACAAACCAAGCTTGCTAGGAAGTCTTCTCGCAAAGCTCTCGTTCTTCACCACTATCGAAAACACAGGTCCGAATCCATTAGGCATCTGTTTCGCAAGCCATCCCTCCTTGATATCCTCCTTCTGAAGACTAGCATGATCAACCTTCGCGAGCACAGACCGAATAGCCTCAGCATCCTCAGAACTCGGAACTTCATGCTTTCTCTCCGAATAATCCTCCGGATTCAACGCCCCATCCAACCAAGCAACCAACTTCGCCGTACTCTCCGCCTGTCTCTCAACCCTAACCTCCAGCGTCCTCACACTTCTAATCCCCAACCACCCCTCCATACTCCCCATCACACTCCCCAACACCAGCCGCTCATCCATAAGCCCCTTAACCCATTTCTTCTCCGCGTGCACAGGGTTCACAGCCAAGATCCCACATAACATATCACTATGACCGCCGATATATTTCGTCCCACTATGCATCACGACATCCGCACCCCACAGAAACGGATCCTGCAAAGGCGGAGGTCCAAACGTAGCATCAACCGTCAAAAACGCACCCCGGGAGTGCGCTTTTTCAGCGAATGCTTTCAGGTTATACGCCGTGCCGGTGGGATTCAGCGGCGTCTCGATGTGGATGATATCGCCAGCTTGCAGTTCCTCGACATCGCAATCTAGTGGGAGCTTCTTCACGCCTGTCAGCTTTTGGTGGATGGCGATGACCCCGTGACATCCGTGATATCCTTCGCCGATGGAGATGCGCTTGGGGTTGAGGAATACTAGGAGTGCATGGAGAGCGCTGAGGCCGGAGGAATAAGTTATAGCCGGGCCCTTGAGGATAGAAGACAGGATCGCTTCAAAGCGCGTGGTATTTGGTGCTGTGTGACGAGAGTAAATATGCCCTTCATAGGGAACGTTCGGCTAGATAGGGGGTGCATGGTCAGCTGATTTCGTTTCTGAGGCCCTGGGCAAAAGTGGAGGGGCCCGGGATGACGTGATGAAGGTGGTATTTACATCGTGTTCTTTCCATTGCTTTAGCTGCGAGGGGTCGGAGTTGTAGCGGAATGTAGTCGATACGTGCATAGCTGGCGCGACATCTTGGCCCTTGTTGAGGAAGTCGTCGGCGTGGACTGTTTGTGAGGATAGACTCAGTTTCGATAGTCCGGCATCGGGCGAGTGGTCTTTCATGTTTTGGGCGCCGGCGCCGTTAGTGCCGGGTGCTGTGTTTGACATTTTGTCTTTTGGCTGTCGGGGAGTTGGAGGGAGAGGTTAATAGTGAGGTATTTATTTGTGAAAAACTTCGGGGTTTGAACTTCTGTTTGTTGGTGATCTGTAATACACTTCTGGTGGAGTTGTTGTGGGCATGGTGGATGCTATCGTTGCCCCACTTTCAAACTCGCTTAGTGGCGGCCCTCCTGAGCCACCCTGATGGTGTTGGTGGAAGTAACTGAATGGCTCATGCCACGTAGGATGGGGAAACACCTCTTTGGATATTTTGATCAGAGTCAGTCTTCAGGGGTCGCGAGAAGTGTTTGATTGTAGAGTTTTTGTGAGTGATCTGCAAGTCACAGATAACTCGTCACTTTACTTATGTACCCTTATATTGGTACTTATTTGTCCTCCTTCGTGGCCCGTAGCATCGGCCTGTTGGCAAGACCGTTTTCCCTGTATCAGAGGTGGTAGTGCAATACCTACAAGAGATCAGAAGAGTTCACGCTGCACGAAAAGATGGCTGGGTGAGAAAATACTTCTAGTTTTGGAAATCAGTCGGCTACAGCAGAGAGGGAGGCAAATATTCAGACCTCCCTACTTCTCTAAGTTCACGCACCCAGCTATGAAGAACTACAAAGCAGGTGTCTAAAATTAAAAACCTAGGCTCGCTTAACAGACGACTATGCTCGTTTTCTTGATGGTTGTAGAGCAGTGTGACATTCCGAGGATATTACGACAGCGTCTATTTTGGAGGCTATATGCCTTACGCACTATGGCAACGGAAGGATATCACAGCGTTCCCGGATCAGGGGCGAACAGGTGAGTAAAAGTAAATCAGCAAACTTACTAGTGCTATTACGAGAAATTCATATGAGAGACCAGAGTTTGCTTTACATTAAACTCCTGATAATAATGTCCTCTGCAACACTGAAAGTCAGAAACGATCAGGTTTCCTTTTGGCTATAATAACGCCTCCTTCCAAAAAGCAACATTGCCTCCTTCCAAAAAGCAACATTCAACTTCTCGCTCTTATAAAACCCCTCTTCAAACAGCGAAACCATTTTGGAATCGTGATTTGCGTCAATTCCAACTACGTAAGAATCCTGCTCTTCGTAATTGGCGTCTTGCCTTCGCCTCCAGATTCCGAAGCGAGGCAAGCTATAACCCTCTCGACCTGTGACATACGCCGGCGTTGGGATTTCCGAGCTAGTATCAGTTTCTAGTCTCTCCACAATTTCTTTTACCAAATCCGGAGGATCAATGACACTCTTCCAAAGATCTCTGAATAACTCCTTCCAAGGTTTCGCCTTGAAATGACCCCAGGCATCGCAAAGTAAAGTCCGTTGTGCGGATATCCAGCTGCTGACTCGAACTTTCAAAGGTTTGGGTGCGGGTTTTGAAGCTGGTTTCACGTCAAATTTCAACTGAAGCCGGCCTTTATCAAGGAGACTGCTCTGTGACAAGAGAGCCATGTGATCTGCAATCGTTTCCAGGTCCTTCGGCATATACCTAGACTGATCAGGGACAATACAGAGCATGAATAATATTAAGATAGACATATATGTCAAGATCAGATAATATGAAACTTTATCCAGAGTAATTCGAGAATCGTCAGCATAAAACATGTTTGCAGCCAAAGCAGGTGTCAAGCTCGCACAAAGCGAGAAGAAAGAAACAAATGCAACGACGAAGTGTTTGTTAAGCAACGCGCGAATGCTGATGATTATGGGAAGATCATTGGTATAATTGACCGCGAAAGCATTCTTGATGACTTCTGGTTCGGCGGATCGCCTCTTGAGATCGGTGTAAGGTTGAACGAGACGATGGAAGGTATCAATACTTGATACGAGGCTCCTGAAAATATCTGCTATAAATGCGGGCAGGAAGCTCCAAAGAAAGTCAGAGGGCGAGAGCTCGATGAACGTGATCACAGTGGTCGAGGAGTGCGGGTTGAGACCATAATCGAAAACGTAGGGCCGAAATATTATTATAAGCATTGTGACGAGGGCGGCTACCAAAAGGCTCGTCCATAATATAAGACAGAAAGGTCTGATGAACCACGGTATGTAGAGAAAAGTTGGGTAGGTAGAAGGCGGTTGAGGAGATATCCATCTTGGAATTGGACCGGGCAAGATTTTACGTCTGATGCCGTAGACTGCCTTGTTTGCTTGATCTGTAGTCCAGTGCCCTATCGAGTATTGTCGATTTGATAATCGCTCTCTCATTATCCACCGCCTGCCTTCCGTCTCGGCATTATCAAAATCCTGCCTCAACTCCTCCGGATCGAACATAGCGAGATAAAGCGCTAAATGTCCTGGGTCGATAAGAAGACCAGTCTCCTTCGATCGAAGCCACACAAAAATGCACATCGAAATGGCGACAAAAGTAGAATGACAAATGATGCAAATAAGGACGACGCCGTGATTCGAGGTATATAAAGTGTTCTCAACCGTACTGTTCTCGTAATCCTCAGATGTGATATTACTCTCAAATTGAACAACAGCAATAGTGAAGACAAAAGAAACGATATCTGTTAATTGGAAGAAATAATCCCCATTACGCAATGCTCTAATTCGAACAATTGGCCAATCGTAGGGCCAGTAATCCGAATCAATTGTGTTTTTGATGTTGCTTCCCATTGCAGCCATCATATTGCGATACGGCATTATCTTTCCGACATTTCTGACTTGCAAAGTGATGACATGTTTTGTGACGCTTGCGAAGTATCCAGAGAAACGACCACTTAGGAAGAAGTCGGGTCCGTGAAAGGATGGACGTGTGTGTAGAATAATTAGCCAAACGATCCACGCGAGGTTGACAATTATGGAAGCTACAAGAGCGAAATCATCGATGATGAATGGCTTGTAGTTCAAAGACGGCAGGCTGTGTTTTGCGTAGTCTAAAATTGGCGATGAGTGAATCGTGGAGATTTGAGAGGCTCGGGAACTGTTGGTCGTGCAATCATCGGGCTGCGAGCTTTTAGATCTGTCATGAAGCTCTATCTCATTATGAAGTCCATGGTCGGGGGATATTGTGCCCTGACGAAGCTCTTCTATGCTCATCTTGCAGCTAATGTGCGATTGGCGATCCCGAATATAGACCAGTGAAGGCACCTCATCAGCGAAAATTTGCGGTACAACGAACATAAATATACAGTTCGAAACAGACTCAATAATTATACCTTAGACGCCAAGCTCTGAGAGACATTCGAAGCCTTCAGCCTCATCAGTCGCATTGCGTGTACGCTGAGGTGAGCCAATCTCTTGCCTTGAGCGTGTCTCATTGCTGCAAGCCAAGCCAAGATATTGTTGGAATCAAGTGAGGCTGTGATAGTGGTTGCCACTTCGAGGTGACCATGATGTCCAATCAAAATACTTTTTCTCGGTAAAGGATACCTCAAGCGAACCGCGAAAAATATGCAGAGGGTATCGAATGGTCATCCGATGTGTGCCGCTACTACCTTAGAATACTGCCCAAAGTTCCCAGAAGATTACCATGCGTGGTAGTATGCGTAGTACAGACTACGTGACCGATTAGACTGAGGCCTCCCATAGTCTGTCACTCACTTGATGTGTGAACAAGAGAGTGCACTAGGTTGTATCTCATATAAGTACGAACGTCTGCTCAGTGAACTTGCCAATCATTTCGCCTTTCATACATCCTTCAACGAAACACTCTCCAATAACTTTGTAGCTTTGTAGCACCCAATTTCAGGTCGCAACACAAACGGGACCGACACTCCCCGAATAATGCATACTATATCGCCATGGCATGTCTGCTGAGGCACTATGCCACACCACTTAGGCGGTCCGGCGAACTCTCTATTTCTCTCTATTTTCGAGTCAGCATAGTTCTCTGAACTTTTAAGCGAGATATTCAGGGTCAAGGCCATCTATGCGTATCAGGGAACGACGGGCACAGATGATTTTGGAGTGGCTTCGAGTTAGAAGACAATGAAAACCACCTGATACTCACTGGACTACCCAGGCCCGTGAGAACCAGGGTCGTTTGAAGAGGCTGTCAATCGCTTCATTGGACTCATCAGATAAGTAACGTAGATCGCCGTCAACCTTCATAGCACGCAATGTTTCCATAGCTAAAGCGCTGTTCTGCGACTCTTTTCACAGCCAGATCAAGACAGTATCAGCTTTCGCATAAATTTCCCCTATCATTGAGACCTGGGAGTTTTTTTCAGATATATCTGCTTGGTTGATACATATAGCGTCGGCCCATATACACCGTGTATTAAAAGCAAGCCTGAATATCCGCAAAGCTTCCATCAGATTGCTTGATACACTGATCAGCTGCCCATCGATGCACAGGCAATCGGTGCACACGTCATTTGGAGAACCCCAGACATATGATAGGGCATCAAACGTGGGCATTTCGTAACTGAGGGAAACAACAGCTATAGAACAGTGGATATCAAAAGTGCTCTCGCCTGATGGTGCGAGATTGAGGACACGAATCTCATTCTTTTCCGCATCGAGTGGCCGATAAATCCGGGAATGGCTTGACATCTTGAGCTCTCAGCAAGCGGTACAGAAATGTGGGTGCAATGAGACTGCGGATCTAAAGAACTTTAGTAGATAAAATCTGAATGAATGAAAAGTAGCAGAGTCCAACAACACGGTACCGCTACGCTTTTGCTTGATTTAGGACATTCGATATTGCTTGAAATCGAGACAAGCTATCATGCTAGAGAGGAATTCGAGGACTCTATACACGGCACTTGACCGCGAGAGATCCAGGAGGGCTTGAGGAACAAATTGATTATCATAATAATTAGTTCACGACTCGATGGCAAATGAGCATGGACTTGAACCAAGCACCGTGGCTGGAAAGATTTAACAATGACTAAACATGTAAAGAACTCAAGCAGCACTCAAAACTTCATTTGTTCAAGCGAACGAAGACTTCTGGAAGACTCCGTTGCGATAGAATCTCGATTTGTAATCAATCTGGGGTTGAAGTCGTTGTCAATGTAAGCTCTGCCCATTCTCGCGCTAGTCCCGATCAGGTCGTCCAAGCTTCTCCAAATGTCGCGAGCCTCGCGGGACCTCTTCCAAAAAATCCATCATCATCAACGACCACGCAAACCACATCTGCGCACCCGAAACAACACTGCGCACGCCTTGAGATACAGCCAGATATCATCGCGACCACACTACCACCACATCGCGACTGTTCATATCCCCACAACCACCACATCACCCTCCCATCTCCCCTCGCCATCGCAAACCAACCCACCACCACCCCCCAAAATGGCCAACTACCTCGCCTCAATCTTCGGCACCGAAGCGGACAAAGTAAACTGCTCCTTCTACTACAAAATCGGCGCATGTCGCCACGGCGATCGTTGTTCGCGCAAACACGTAAAACCCTCCTACTCGCAAACCATCCTGCTCCCGAACCTCTACCAGAACCCGGCGTACGACCCGAAGAATAAGATGAACGCGAGCCAGCTGCAGAACCACTTCGACGCGTTTTATGAGGACTTCTGGTGCGAGATGTGTAAGTTTGGGGAGATTGAGGAGGTGGTGGTTTGTGATAATAATAATGATCGTACGTCCCCCCCATATCCCTCATCCTTCCTCTATCATAACACATACTAACCCACCCCCCTCAGATCTAATCGGCAACGTCTACGCACGTTTCAAATACGAAGACTCCGCCCAAAAAGCCTGCGACGCGCTCAACTCCCGCTGGTACGCCGCGCGGCCCATCTACTGCGAGCTCTCCCCGGTGACGGATTTCCGGGAGGCGTGTTGTCGACTGAACAGCGGCGAGGGCTGCGTCAGGGGGGGATTTTGTAATTTTATACGAGCTTAGTACGAAGAAGTGGTTGAAGATGAGGGGGCGGGATGAGAGGAGTCAGAGTAGGAGTCCGAGTCCGGAGCCGACGAGGAAGAGATATTGAGGGGTGTGTGGGAGGTTATGAGGGAAGGAAAAGGTTGATCGTTGATTATTGAGGAAATGGGCTCATCATCTGCGCTGCGGGGAGAGCTAGAGCGAAGAATTCTACCTGCCATGTTTGAAGCACTCAAAAGACGAGCAGACTTCCAATATATGAATGGGAGATATGCCATCGTCCGAGCCTTGGCGAGAAAATTTGTACGAAGAGCATGTATGAAATATGAACCCCTTGAAAGAATCGTCATTCAGATGCTAGATTCCTGTCACAACCTAGGACCTACGCCATCATCTATCGAAAAGGCCTGAATTCAAAATATGCTTTCCCCGAACTGGCGAGTCTTACACACCTCACCACTACGCGGAATACTTAACTCGGTCTACAGCATCATCTCTCATCCTCAGAAAGACCACAGATAAAATATCAGTATATATCATCTCACATCCTATCTATCTTCCCCTGCCCACACCATCTCCGCACCAATTTTACGCATACCTACCTACCTGCACCCCCCCTCCCCACCGCACATCACACCACTCTCCATCCATCATTTCAATTCACTCATCTCTCATTAATACCATTCCATTCCATTCATTTCATTCATGTGCTCTCGAAAAATAGAAGAAGAGGTTATATCAACGCCATCCATCCCGCCGACCAGCCTTCCCACCACCAAATCGCGCACGCACAAAATCTACTCCTCCAAACCAAGCCCGCACCTCGATTTAGCTCTGAGCATCCACAAACTCATCCAGACTATTTGAATCAGTATCCTGTCTTCTCAGCACAGTCGCAGGTTGCGCAGGTGGGAGATCCCTCTTAAGATCATCGTGGAAATCAATGAGGCTGCCCTCGTCTTTCCGCGATTGAGACGTGGATCTAAGTGTACTCTCCATATCCTTCTGTCTCTGTCCTCCGTTCTGCGTCTGGGCGGCGTATAAATCATCTGGGATTCTAGGTTGAGCAGGAGGAGGGGGAGCTGAAGGTCCGTCACTCTGACCGAAATCTATCAAGTCACTTTCTGGTTGAGGCGGAGGAGCTTTCGAGATGGAAGGCGTGGTAGGGTAGGAGTTTCCGGACGAGGAGGAGGGCGCTGGTGGGATGTGTTGTGTGGACGAGGCGCTGATTGAGTTGCGAAGTTCAGTACTCTGACGCGAGGGTGGTATTGGATTTTTCTCGGTTGACTTTTGACCTGGGAGGATTGGGGTAATTGCTAGGATTTGCTCTACTTGCTTTTGTGGGGTAGCCCCATCACTAATTCTCCGTTAGCAGGGGTTTCTTCAGTCAATCAAAGAATAGAACTCACATATTAGCATTAAGAATCCAATCCAGATCCTCTTCCCCTTCATCTGCTCCACCCGGTCCTCCCTGCACCTGTCTGAAAAATCTTGCCTTCCACTCTACACCATCTTCCGCTCTTCTCGCAGCTTCGTCTCTCTGCATGTCTTCAATCTTGGTTTTCTCGTCCGTCGCCAATTCGTGATTTCGAGCAATGACTGCCTGCGCAGTTTTATACCACAATTTCTGTGATTCGCGGTCTTCTTGTTCCGAGATTGGCCGCGTGCTAGGTGGCGTATGTCTAGATTTCGCGGCATTGAACATCATTTCCCTCTTGCCAGTCTGATAACCCATTAGCAAAGTCGCACAAAGTTTCTGGAGGCTTCCTACCTTCATATCCTTCATGAACATCTCACCGGTCCACATCCCGGAAAGCTCATAAAGGACTTCTCCCGTATGGTCATTCTTAATGGTCCCTCCAATCGCATTATAGGTCCCTCCGAAATAACCCTTGGTTTTGAATTCTACGTCTGCACTTAATCCTAGCTCGGGGCACTTAACGAAACTATGATCACCAAGCTCATATTTCATCTTTCCAAACAGAATACCCCTGGCGTACATGTTCGGCTGTGAAATCAGATAGCTTTCCCCTTTTGGACCGTGTCCACGGTTCAGGAACCGTAGGATAGCCAGTCCTTCCATCAGACTCGCTGCGGAGTTTCCGAGGAACTTACTTCGCGGTTTCAGACAGCCGTCGATTCGGATGTGGTGTTCAGGGGCCATGTAGAAGTAACTCGATTTCGGCGGGTGGTGAGAGGTTTGTTCGGAGATGTAGTAGCCCTTGGTATGATCGGGGAGGTCCCAGTAGCACGTATATGTTTCTCCTAGAATTGGATTGAGAGGTTTCTTGACTCCCCTTCACCAGCTCATCAGCTATCAAACCCTAGTTTCGGACGGGGATTGGTTCTTACGGAGGCTTGATGTGCCATCCACTCAGATAGAACTTGACAACCGACACAAATCTCTCCACGGGATCGTCAATCAACGGCATAAGCAACAACGTCTCTGGATGTGCCATGAAGCTATATTCACATTAGCATTCCTGTAGCCCTGCATCACATCACCTGCACAGGTATCTACGCACTTCGTGATCCTCTCCAACATACTCCTCGGCTCCAAGATGAAAGTGGGCAACACCACCCGACTCAGATCCGCACCCGGTCTTAATTGCGAGATGATATGAGAAAGGACTGCACCTGTATCAGCTCCACTGCCTCTGCCAGATGTCATCCATGTGTAGCGGTTGGTAGCTCACCATTTCCCTGGTCTGGTTCGACCACAGTGGTTTCGTCCTCCGGGCCATCTGATCTGCTTTCGTCGACCGAGGATCGGTTGCCTATGGCTGTTAGAAAATTACAAGTTAACTCATTGATCCGGCCCGTTCCATAGTCTCCCGTAGTCCTACAATGTGGATGAGGTGGACAGAGTATACATACTTGCCCCGGAAGCCCGGCGATGGGAGTGTACCAGACTAACCATCCTCGCAGATTCGAGGTCTCCCTCTCTATGCAGAAGCAGGTATCAAAATGCGCAGTCGTCGTCGTCTGCCAAGCCGTGGTGCTGTCTATCTTGATGTGAGGATCGCGGATGTAGGTCGTTCGTTCGTTCGAGAGGCGAGAGTCTGTCTTGGTATGTACAAACGATACCTGATGACCTTGAGAGCTGGAGGTAAGTCTAGTGTGAATACGTTTGACGTTAGTTGACGGCAGTGGGAGTCAGGACAGGCAGAGACCGGAGAGCGGACAGCGCGGACAGCGGGCAAATGACGTTGACAGGGAAGGAAAATGGCAGCTGGTGGAATCTACCAATGGTGGTGGGAGAGACAGAGCGAGCAAACGTAGACGATTTTGCAGGGAGAGAGCAGCAGTTGTGGTGGGGTGGGACTTGGCGAAGACTCGTCATCGGGCGACTAGAAACTGCGAGGTGCGAAAACTAAGTATAGTATAGTACAGTACAGTAAAGTACATTAAGAGGATTATCATAGGAGTCACACTTGTTGTCTGTATAATATTGATAAAGCATTACCGTTTAGAAGTGGCTGCATAGAAGTGCTAAGGATGGTGGTTGTCTTTTGATTGCGACGTTGAAGAGAGCTCCAAGCTTAGGTTGTGCCGTTGCGGGGATGGGAAGGTGGGGTGGGGTGGGTTGAGAGGAAGAATAAATTGTGAAAACCCAGATTAGATCGTACTTGTTAGTATAGCACTTCTATGCAACAACTCCTAAACGGTAATTCTACAGACAACCTGCGCACACATACCAAACACCAGCCCTCACTCATCCCGCATAGACCCCGCTTAGGCAAAACACCACCCATCTATCAAAACATCGCTGGAAACATCCCATCTCGCCCATCTCGCCCAGCCTCAAAAGCGCCAATGCAGCCTCAAGCAAAAAAGCGAAGAAATCTTTCTGCGAACAATTCCAGAATGATCAAGCTGCATCCCCTTGCCCCATATAACTACACACACACACACACACACACCAATCGCCCCTCCTCGCATCCCACGATTAATCAATCCGGTATTCCCACCGCTATGGCGCAAGCCATCAGGGCACCTGGGACTATCAATTATGTAGGTGGAGAAAAATTTTCAAGACTCCAAGGCTCTAGATTCCGTCAGGAGTACGAGGTACGAAGACGATACCGAGCTCGCACCGGTGAGATGGTCGTTGGTTGTAAATGTATGGCGGTAGGTGTATGTGTGACAGACGTTTCAATTCTCGTTACTTATTATATACCTAGCAACAACAGAATACACCATTATGATTTATGTCCCCCTGCCTATCCACCCGCGCTTCCCTCCATTCTCGCTGCTGTTGTTATTCCCCATCCCCAAATTTGTTGCTTTCCATAACTACCAACGAGTGAAGTTAGCCAAATTCCCAATGCCCTTCTCCGTACCGCCTCGCTCTAGCCATGACAAGTATGATCCTCAGATCCAGCCCTCTGAGGAAGAAGTTGCAAGCAATATGAAGCCGCCCGATTGCCCCTTCCCGTACTCCGGTGAAAGCACCCATTCTTACAATACATACAAAGGGTAACCTGGCTCAGAAAGCAAAAAACGAGAACGGTGCATTCTTACAACGCCGACTGAACGGACTTTTGTACGCTCAGACAAACAGCCAGGAAAAGAAAATTCGTGTTCGTGCGAAGAGAACAAATATGGAGAGCGTGATCAATAGATCAATATTAGTGAACATCTATGTACGTTCGCCTTTTCAATGTCGTTGGTTTTCGATAGATGAGCCGCCGCTAATGCGCCCGTCTACCACTTCAGCCGAGGCGCCTAAGAAATCTGGGTTCTCGGTTTGGTTGATGGTTTGTATGCTGTGATGGTTCACAAATCCCACACTCGTCGGTCGATCATCTCGGAAGTCGGCGGATAGATTGCCCAACGCGGAAGAATGACTTCGTGAGTGGTAGTCGTTATGTTCTGGTGTAACCATACTCGAGCTGGTGGATATGGTAGAGTGACGATTGTGTGAGTTGGAGCGGTCGAAGGGTAGTCGGGAAGAGTCGACCGACCCCTGATTTGTATGCTGTACGAATAAATGCTGAGCAGCAGGTGTCGTGAGATCTACACTTTGCGATTTGCGCCTTGAGCTTTTTCGCGGTACATCAGGTTTGATCGAGGGACCACGTCTAGGTATTTCGCTAATGTGAGGAATTTTAGGCCTCTTTGACCTCCGAGAACTGGCTTTGGATGTTGCCATGGAGGGGAACCTGCTGGGTAGCTCGATCCCGCCACTTGGAATCTCAAGACCTGGTAAGCTCGGCGGTATATCTGATATTCTCTGCATTTCAAACTCTTCCTCGTCTTGAGAATCGTCCGGAGATGGACTCAGAGGGCTGACTAGGGATGCATCCTCATGGACTGATGCTGGCGCTGGAAGAGTATTCTCCTCATGGACGGGCTGATGTCGAATAGACTCGTCATCTGAATCTATTGGACCATGGCGAACTCCACCGGTTGCGACAGGAACGCCTTCGGGTGGTGATTCCTGGCCAGGGCGCTTCATTCCTGGTGGCATCCGAGCACTCCGCACGACTTCGAACCCTTTGCCCTTTTCCTTTGTTTTCCCCGCGAAGAAGCCCTTGAACCATCCTGCAGCTGTTGCCGATGGTCCCGTCGGGTCCGTGGGTCCTGTTTTGATACGTCTGCTGGGTACATTGGCATTCAAAGCAGGGCCTCGAACACCGTAGTAGAAGTCTACTTCTCGGGTAGTGTAATCCGCCTTTGAGCGACCTGGACTCCCATCAACTGGTCCCTGCGGAATAGGCGTTCCTCTTCCGGATATTGATGGCCCTTCTTCAGCAGGCTCCGCAGCTGCGATATCCGCCTGGCTCCATCGTTTGTTTGCCCAATCTCCACTAGCCCAAGAGCCTCTGCTCCTTGAACCAGGCGAGTACGCTTCGATCGTAGGTCGTCGTAAGCGAGGTGGCCGATAATATGGATCAGCAGTATCTCCATCCCCAAGGCCTAGTATAGAGCCTCGGTTTCGACCAATGCCCACTGGGGCCGCAGCTGATGGCAAGAACGAGAAGGTGCTGGCTTCTCCGGGCGTAGTTGGTGTAAGTGAGCTTCCCGCTGGAAGAGGTCCATATGCATCAGTAGTAGAGTCCAAATTCACACTCTGTCTGTTAAGAAGTACACCGGTGCTCCCAGCAGATTGACTACGAAGTCTCCCTCCTTCCAGTAAATAAGCTTTTCTTCCTTCTTCGTCTAATATGGCAGCACTGGACAATTGGCTCTGTCTTGATCCGCCGTCTCGTCGAGGTAGTCGCCTCGATAGTTGTCGCATACCAAACACTTTAGCTAAACCGCCTCTGGCAGCGCCAGCTTCATCTCCTCCAGCCCCAGCCAAGCGAGCGGCAACTTCAACGATAGTCTGTATGGCATTGAGCAGATATCCCAACAGTAAGACGATGGCGTGAGTCAGTAGGATGGCATATCCAACCCAACCCTTGGGTCCTTCGCCCACTCCAAGTGACGGAGCGAAAGTCAGCATGATGAACACGATCGCAAGCCTCACGAAGGCCAATAAAGTGTGTACCGCATTCATCGATGTTGGAGAATGGAATGGCCGAAATGCATGAAGTGTCAGAATGAAGATGACCTCACAAATGGCCAGGAGAACAAGTTGCGCGATTCCAGACTGTTGCACAGCACCGATCGCAACGCCTCTAACGATTGTCAGGATGACAGGAATAAGTGCGAACGAAGCGAGATTGTCGGAGTATGTGTTATACAGCGGCCCATAGACCAGAACGGTTGATAAATCGTCGAATAGGTATGACTTTGGTCGCGTCGATACAATAAAGTAAAGTAGCCAGACTGCAAACCCCGAGATTATTGTCAACATTACGACAGCTAAAACGACGGTATATGTTGGTGAAGAGCCGGCTTCCACTAATTGAAACATTGAAAGTGCCACAATTGGCAGTAAGAAGTAATTGAAGACGATTCTGATGACGTTCCCAACCGTGAACGGCATATTCTTGGCGCGTAGATCTTCCTCTTGGTTGTTGTTGACTTGCCGTAAAATCCATCGAAATAAGAATCCGATCTGGATTAGGACCAATACAGCTCCAATGATGATCAGGAGCCAAATCGCCATGCCAGCCCAGACATCATCTACGGCGCCCATCCCAACAAGTTGTCGCAATCTATCCAGTCCAAATCTCCCATGTACGACATAGATTCCGTCAACCAGGCTATCAGTCGAAGGACCATCGCTCACGAAACTCTGGTTGAACATGAGAGCTGACCATGTAACTTTGCTGATAATGGGCTGGTAAAATCCAGGATAATTGAGCGTCAGGCCTCCAGTCAAAGCCGCGAATTGTATGTACTGTAAGCAATCTCCAAATCCGGGCGTGACCAATCTTAGCAAATCCTCGTCCCGTCCATAATTCGTCGTCCATCGGAAGGTATCTGTTGTACCCCAAGGACTGAATATTCCCGCAAATGCCGTAGCAAATCCAACCAGGACAAGAACCACTAGGGGAATAAAGGTGATGACTCCTGAAAGAGTGCTTCCGATATCAGGTGTAACGGGGGCTGAAATGCAACCGATAGTCGTAGCCGCCTCGTCGCCATACGTAATTTCTAATACCGTGCTGAAGGACGTGAAGGCGTAGGTCGAGTAGAAGCTGTGAGTATATTCGAAGGAGGGCCAGTCAGAACGTACGCTCCTAGAAAATGTGATGTTAGTAAAATGCTAAATAACTAAAGTACTCACAGCTCTTACTTGTTGCCATTGAAATTTGGAGCCAGCGGACAGGTGCCATTGATCACGTCGCAGAATGCTTCAAAGCTGCTTGCTGATTTATAGGTCAAAACATTGACCGAGCTGGCCAAAGTGGTGTGCTTGGGGTTCGAATTAGGATCCGGTACGTCTATAATTTTGCCTCCCAGATTAGTTTGGTTGCTATTCCAGTATGCCGTATCGTTCGGGGCCGGTAGGGAGACCACTTTGACGATTGGCCCAGAACCAGTGACGTTCCCCCAAACCTTTAGATTCAATGTGTGAGAAGGATCCGTGATGTTGAAGACGGCGTCCAGAATTAGAGGTACGAATTGTAATTGCAATACCCCATCATTACCACCATTTTTCACCTCGTTCGAAAGACAATTGTCAAACTCGATTTCGACGGCCTTCGCGGGCAGAATGTAAAGACTGGCGAGTAGTATGAGAAGATATCCAAATTTGCTGAATCCGACACTTTTCCATCGTTTGGCAGACATAATGGCGCCTAGTCGCCACGAGGGCGATAAAGGGAGCTGTTGAGAGCTCGACTCGTCCGAAAACTTCATATCGATACTGTCATCCTCCGCATCCTGCCACTTATCTCTCTCGTCCGCCGTTATGGTCATCGCGTCGTATCGTGTGATCGCAGCCGCATGGTCATCGTTATGTTCCTGGATGGCCTGACCGCGATATTTCGACTTTTCCATGGCATTGGTGTTTACAAACGCCGTATCATCGACGAAGGGCGATCCCTGGACCGCATACAACGTAGTGATTGATGATTTGCTCAACACGCCATGATGAGGTGGCCAGGCGTTCTCGAGAGGTGCTGAAGGCGCTGATGAGGGTGCCAAAACAGCGAGGTTTGCCAGTGATGGTCGTCTTCGATAATGCCGCTGGCTGGATCCTGAAACGTTCGGTATTTGTTTTGTCGGGACCAAAAAAAGTTCCGCCCTGTCTGCCTGTCTAACGAGGAGATAACCCGGGACGCCACAGCAAGCGGGAGAGGAGAACGTTTGGAAGAATCGAAAGCGCAAAACGAGGGTGAGGGTTTGTTGGTAGTGTGATTTGGGATGTTATGAGCAATAGAGAGTTGGCAGATGCAGATGCAAGAGCTAGCAAGCACAGCAAGATTTGATGTGCGGGATCTGATTTGTTGCGCGCAGGCGTTGGGGGGCGATGTAGAAGAACGGAGTACAAGACAAAGCAAGACAATTGGAAGTCCCGACCGTCCTCTCCAGCTGGGCTGGTCGCAGTCGCTTCTAAGGCTCAGGGGGGACACGGCCGCAAGTTGAGATGGGAGGACTACTTTGAAGTATACTGTACTGTAGCTGCAATAGGCTGGACTGTAGTTGACTAAGTACGCAGGTCACGCTAGCTGCTTGGGACCAAGTACTTCGTAGCTACTTCTATATCTAGGGTTCTAGACAGGCAGGTAGAAAATCAAATCCAGGCTTAACCATTAATGCGTATTTTACAGGAAGGGGGTGGCTCGTGTTGCGATATGATTATCATGAAGTAATACTAATCACTTAGTGAGGCAATCCTCCCCCCTTCCTTCTTTTACCGAAGTAAAGTACTGTACAGTGCTCCGCCTACAGTCAAGTTCTCTTTCAGATCATACAAACTCGTCCTCTGTTCCGACCTTATACGCCGTAAAGAACTCTTCCAATACTTTGCCTCCACAGTCCACCAGGAAAAGCGCTCTCCTCGTGTGGCGCACGACCCGGTCCGTCTTGATTGGCCGTCTGACTATCTATTCTTGGACTGGTGGATTTATCTTGGCCGATGACGCTGTTGAGACTGGCTCTGTTGGCTGTGATTCAAGGACCCGTGTGTGATGGAGAAGATCAGTTGAACAGTGGAGCATATTATGCTTAAATATTATTGCTCCGCTCTTACTCAAGCTATACGAGAGCCGTGATATACCCATCTACGTGTTTACCTCTTAATTGCACGTTTAAGGAAAATCATCCGTGGGGAAACACGTCTTCCCGCATCTGGAGGTAGACTAGAGATTTGATTACAAAATGTTTAGAATCTGCCTATTCTACCTGAAAACTCTATTTGGCGGTGCGATGGAAAGGGGGTACCGAGATGGTTCCCCCTACTCCGTAGTCGTATGAGCGCCCCACCAACTAAACGAGGGAGGCAATGATTTTTAGCCTTCAAGTCGCACATACTGTACTTGCGCGAAGGTGTTGAGATAGTAGTCAGAAGGTCACGAAAAACACAAGGCACCACCTGAACAATCATATCAGAGTAACATGATGGCATTCGCTTGAATCGCTTCTCTGCGAACGCTGTATTCGACAAACTTTCCTACGCCGTGGATATCGTCCCCGCAAATGCTGTCATACCTATACCGCTCAAACTCCTTGGAAATGCCTTTGACCCCTGTATGTACGACTTTTCGATCGCTCAATTAATCAGACCAAAACAAATTCGCTGGCAACATAGAACATGATAGTCCTGCTTGCTACCTCCGGACAGATCCCATTCGTGACGCCACTTTGACTGGCGCCGGCAATGTTTGTGCAAACTTGTCGCGTTCTGTGGAAAGATCAGTTTGTGTTTACAGGAGGTGGTAGGACGAAGATGAAACATACCAGAGTCTGTATCGAAAACGATTGTTATGTCATCGTGCTCTCCAGGATATTCCGGTACGTCCAGACACAAATACTCATGGTCGCTCACTTCCTCTCCTTGCTTGCGAGGTTTAGGCATGGCGAACTTGCAATCCACGATTCGCAACACATATCTGCCACTCTTTCCGGATGTTTCAAAAATGTCTGTTGACTTTAGAGGAAAGCTCATGCAGTCCCCGTGACTGAAGCCTTCGAAAAAAGCAAGCAACTGCACGACCTTCTCTCGCTTGACAATCTGCAGCCGTGTTGACATAGCGTCCCATTTCTTGTAGATAGGTACCACCATGCGTCTACGCGCTATGTTGAAAGACGTCGCCATACCGTCGTACTGAACAACAAATCCTGTTATTGCGGCTTGGAAGAGATGTAAGTCTTGAAGACCTGGAAATAAATATGTTCGGACGGTGTGAGTCTTTGAAGCAATATTGAGAAGTTCAGCAAGCTCATGTGGCAGCTCATGTGATACTTGAGATTCAATAACAGACAATGTCATATCTTCTTGCGGCTCTCGGAATACTTTGAGCTGCTTGGAGCTCTTGATGTCGAGACGAATTCTCAATTCTCCTGTTCCGACATTGATTCTATCAGTAAGACTACCGGTCTTGAAATCTAATGCAACACGCAAAGTTTCAGAAAGAACAGCCTTGTTGCTTTCCAGGTCGCCTTCATTCTCATTGATGACCCGAAACCCTTTCCAATCTAAGGTCTTGAAGCAATTCAAATCTTTGCCGTCATTTGTATAGGCAGAGAGAGAGAAAGCTTTCATCGGCGACTCAGCAACCACATCCTGGGAGGGACCGAGGGCAGTTCCAGTAAGAATTTGGTGGAGTCGTGATCTTTGGCTTGGATCATCAAATGTCATGATCACTTTGTATTTCGACTTCGGTGTTACGATCTTGAGGAGCATAGCCGCGTGCCCGTCATCTCCACGAAGAAATCCGAACTGTATTGGAAGATTTGGTGGTAGAGGTTCGTCAATACCGCGAATTGTCTTCGTCTTCGGATGGGTGTTCATAGCAATACGGAAACCGCGGTGCATCGTACGTACTCCTGCAGCAGCCTTTTCTATATGCTGTTTTTCGAACAGCCTCAGGAAACTGCTAGGGAGAGGTTCCTTCGGGAGTCTAGAGTCGGGGTTTGAATCAACGTACTGGAAGCTTTTGAGAACAACTTCATACACAGGTTCTTCATTCCTACGTGGTATGAGACTGGCATGAATCTTAGCCTGGTAGTCATATGTGGTCCAAATAGTCCTGAAATCGGACTCGGAAAAGTTGAGACGAAGTGTGAATCCTCGAGGAAGCTCTGCTCTCATAGCGTTACTTTTCTGCTGCCAGGCTACGTCTTCCCAAATAGGACCTCGCGCGCTATCTCCTGAGATGCACAGCTTCAGGCTGCCATCTTGACTCGCAATAATGGCACTAAGCACTTTGTCTTGTTGCCCGCGTACCAGAGAGACTAGAACAGGACATCGATAGTACTGGTTTGCGGCGGCTTCTTCCAGAATTCCGTCAGCGAACATTCTTGCAAAGTGGAATGTTCGCTCCGAATCTCCAAGCGGAAAGGAATCCGTTAGAGACAACGACAGGCTTGGACGTTGACTTGCGACCAAAGACTTGTTGCCCTCTTCGGCTACCCAAATCGAGTTATCCAAGCCCTGGGGTAGAGGGGCATCGTTACTATCTGGTGGTAGAAATCCATTTCGCTTCATGGACATAGTCAGCTTTCTCAGACTTGATATGATGCCTTGTCGCGACTCTACTATATTGACCAGCTTGATATCTGCACTGTCGGGTCCGTATGGGTCTACAATCTCAGGGCGCTGTCCAGTAATTGTCTCTACGAGCCAAAGCGCTTTTGCAAGGTCTGCGTGAGCTTGCTGTAACATGAAAAGCCTGCGTCTCTGACTTCCCGGACTTGTTGGCCTATCTCGCACGGTAGCCTCCAAGTTCATTCTGCCTTTAAGAAACCACCATAAAGCGATTCTGATAAGCTCTTCCGTAGAGCATTGCGAAATGGGCTTGACAGATTCGGTTGACAACCGGAATAAAGTGAACAAGTGAGAAATACGGCTCGAAAAGTCTTCTAGGGCGTCTTCAGCAACTGCGAGGGCCGCATCCTTCAGAGTCGAAGCTCGTGACAAAGCTACTGGGCTCTCAGTGACCGGAGTAGATATCTGAGAGATTTGAGGTGTTGCTCCTCCTCCTGGATGCAATGATGCTGGTATACTGCTGGTCGATGTGGTCATGTAGCTATTGCGGATCGTGTTCATCCGCAACTCTTTCAACTGAGGGGACAATTCCAGACTAACGTCATCAGATGAGCCATGTTGCGAAGAATTAAGAATGGGAGAGTTAGTAGCAGCTTGAATCAGTGCCTTGCCCTCGCCAGCTCGCATTTCTGCCCGGACTCGGGCTGCAAAAGAAGTTGGATCATATGGGTCATGATTTGTAGTAGAGAGGTTGGTCGAGGAATTTGCTGGGCTTTCGTGGCGACTACTAACAAGACTATCCGTCGAACGATTTTTTTCGTTAATTGACTGAAATCCTGTTTGTGTTCGACGAAGCGGTCCCGGCCTGAAATCATTAATCGGCTCCAAGTTTGAGGGCAGGTCGATTGGAGGCTGCTGTGACGGGCCATTGTCTGCAAAGCCAAAATCCAAAGATATCTTCTCCTGAGCTTGCTGGCTCTGGCCCGATTGGTGTCCCTGTGGGTGGGTGTGCGCTCTCCGCCTAGCTCCAATTTCTGCAACTGGTGAAGTAGCTTCATCACCACCCTCTCCTATGACCTCTGGCCTATCATTTGAGAAGCGCACCACGAGCCCCTTTCTGCTTCGTTTAGGACTCGCTGAGCGACCTCGCTGCTTCCTTGTATTTGTAACCTCGGTCGCGGTAGGCCATCGGCGCGCAGTGGACGTGTCGATTCGTGTCAATGGAGGTGGGTTGGGTGACGGCAGACGCGGCGATGGGAGGGCAGGCGACGTTGGCATCATATGCAACTTGTCGGCACTTCCATGGAGGAAGTCGTTGACATTGCCCTCATCGTCGGCGGGCGTTCTCTTATCCTTGTCTTTGTCCTTGAATAGCTTGTTCATAAATCGGTGCTTCGACTTCTTTTCTGTCTTGTCGTTCTCTTTCCCCGCCTGCGCAAACGCTTCCATCTTCGCGGATTCGAATGTACGACGGCTATGGGTGTCGACTCTACAAACAGAGGGACCACAGGCAACTAGAGCAGAAGTAAGATGATAGGAGAGAGAAGCTTGGGGGGGCGGTCTGTCTGCTAGAAGAGCAGCTGGCAGGCCACAACTCCACGTCTTGGAGTCTGCGACGAGATGTTATTTGGGCTTGAAGTATTGAAAGAGCAGCCAAGGAAGAAAGATACTGTATGGTGCATAACCTACAATCTGGATACGGTATTCCGTCTCGTTGTTCTCACCCAACAGCGCAGTGCTTGAGAACTGCAGGGTTTTGGTGCCCCACGCTGACTGTTTCAGGGGTAACTCAATAGATTCTGGCGGAGGAAGCGCTCTTATCAGGGCGCTCGTAGCCTGAAGGGTAAGGCTGGAACGAGGGGCCAACGGTCATCCCACCTCCTCGCGTGTGCATCTTCCTTCCACCTGCATTGGGATGAATTTTATATTCACCTCATGTCTGAACCATCTCTCATTCCCATCCATTGCAGTATCAACTTACCTAGGTAGAGCGATTGCACGGTGCTCGGCACCAAAGTCATCCCACCGTGGCCTCTTCCAAATTTGCTACAACCCTTACGCTGGCTTACCGTACGGTTATCGACGGCGCCTGCTGATCACATTGTTTCAACAATGTCGTCCCGAGAGGATCCATCTCGCCATATGCATACCATGACATGGCCATCAATGTCTGCGCCATACCGTTCTCCTCCCAGTCAGTCGAATGAAGTCTGCGGAAACATTGTTGGTTGCAAACTTTATTCCTCGTGTTCAATGTTCGGTGCTCTAGCTATCCTGCCTCTCGTAAGCTTATGAGACGCAGCTGTTGGTTAGTAGTATTGGGGCTGGCTGAGCAGTACTGCGACCCATTTCCATCTACTGTTTGCGAGTGGATGTTTCGTATCGCTAATTTAGATCGGCGATACTCTGGTGAAATAGAGGCCAATTTATTCTGGCATGAGCTCTTCCCTCACTCTGAGATAGTTTTGCTGTTCTTTCGTGCTTGTTATCTGTCTGACATGGCGCCTTGCACGAGGAAAAGATGAAACGATTTGTTTTTCGAGCATATGGCCTGGAGCTTCTTCCCTTGAAGGGATATCGAATTGAGTCTTAGTAACGGAACCCAAGTCTTTCACTCCTGCCTTGGATGCACCACTTTCACGAAGACTACGATGAGCCACTGCTGGACTATCTCAGAAGAAATCCAAGAGGATATTTCGAGACTCCGGGATTTGAGGTGAGGAACCGGTGGTGGCTTCGACTTCTCCAGAAAGTAAGAGATGGCCTGGGCAATTACAGCTCCTTTGTCTGGCGATTGTGAATGAGTAAGTGGTCTTAACATATAATAATTATTTTCTCGCGGGCGACATACAGGGTGGGGTGGAAAGGCTACTGTTCTTTAAGGTGCTTGCACTGTGCAGGATGCGCTTGATGGATCGGAGTATGCTTCATGGTAACTATAAGCTTTTGTTAACGTTAATATGCGACAATACTTTCCTATTTTTCATTGCCTATTGAGGAGGTGGAGGTATCTAAGTACATGAATACTCAGTACTCAGTACTAAGTAGGTAAGTAATTCTTCGACGGTCGCCAGAGGCGAGACGTCCTAACCGGTAAATCGAAGCGAGGTTGAGATCTTTCGACGCTAGGAGCGCTTAAAGGCCCAGACAACCCAGATCTGCGGATGCTCAATTCAACGCGTTAATATGAAACATGTCTCTTTGATTACAGCGTTGAATCTGTAGACACATTTCACGGCAAGATACGCCGACCGCCTCCAACTCACTACGAGTATTGCATATGCAGACTCATAGCAAAGAAATCTGGAAATGATAAAGATATCGAACCCCTGCTCTGCTGAAAACAGGCATATATTTCGGAAGCAGGTGAAGGTACATTACTTGGCATGGTTCTGCATACTTGTA
This sequence comes from Chaetoscypha palmicola, assembly GCA_003988945.1. NCBI lineage: Eukaryota > Fungi > Ascomycota > Leotiomycetes > Helotiales > Helotiaceae > Chaetoscypha > Chaetoscypha palmicola. The sequence continues at coordinate 207,518 of QYAH01000014.1, read as the reverse complement.
TGTCCCACCCAAACTTGGCGCAAGCCTCTAGGTGATAATTGACTCAACTTACGCTTTACTTTCAAGATTAATCGAGTCTAACGAGTCCTATCTGTGTATTTCTACACTTGCAGCGGCTCTATATACTAGATGGAGTATTATAGTATTCTCGCCCTTAAGGGAAGCGAACTACGACTTCGTGGCAGCTATAGAGGGTTAATAACGCCTCGGAAAAAGGAATAGAACATATACTTCGAAGTAGGATTCGCCGGCAGCTTCGATTTCCTTAGCGTCAAAGACTTCCCCAGCTCCAATAATGATGATCGGCATCCCTGTTGCTGGACCCAGATCTCTGCTTTCCGGACCTTGATTGTACCCTGTCTTGCGCAACGACTTCAATGGGTGGCCAATAGCATGAATCGATGGGGGCCAGGAGGGAACCTTGGACAAAATCACCAGCGGCTGGTAGGGAAAAGCGGCATTCGACAGTCGATTCGAAGCGTTTTGGAGTAAAGAGTATTGACAGTACGGAGTACTGAGTACGGACCCGACTGCCTTTGTCTAAATGTCTAAAAGCAGACCGTGAAGCGTATAAAGGGTGGACTCTTCGTGTATTGTTTCGATTTGTCGCTAATAATCACCAGCGGGTGGTAGGGAAAAAGCGGCGGCTTCAGGTATTTACTCGCAAACGTAGAGACATCACTGCATTCAACTTCGCTAAACCGCACACCTCATGCTTTCAAACCAACAGTCCTATGTTCACTTACTGTAACTTAGATTGTCAAAGAAATCCGCTTTGTCAACGAAGTAAGGACAAATTGATGTAACTTACCCTGCCAGCCAAGCTATTGGCGCTCGCATCCACCGCAAGATAACGAGTGAAGTCTCGAAGCCGCAATTGCATCTTGGTTCAACAGCGCCGCTTTAAAATCTCCCAGTCAACATCACAGCAGTCGACGAAGAACAAGGGGATGTGGGCAACGTCGTCATACGCGGTGCTGTGATTTAGCTTACCCTAGTACGGCGTGGAGTTTGGGGATTGGACCAGCTATCTATCGTATTACTTCAAAGTACACATGAGCTGTCGTTTCCAACCTCGTCGTCGACCATTCATGAAGTACACTGTCTCAAAACTCCTTCGAAGATTAAAACTGCTACGCTCCTCATACCTTACGCTTCAATTACTCGCTACCTCGATCTAACTTATACCGTCCTAGCGCACTTGTCATCTGGAGCTTCTTGCTAGAGCTTCGCCCAGCCCAATTGTGATTGTTCCACAGCTTCACAGACATCCCGCTTGCTTAGGTCGAAAACAACCGCCCAACCGCCCAACCACCTGGCTTCACCTCCACCACTACCTAGGTACCTCCCACCTCCAGCCCACTTCCACAGACCGCGACAACAGCCGCTGTTCGATACGATAGCTTCTCGACTCTCGCGAGACAGTGTCTCTCACCCGAGCAAACCTCTCAGGCATCACGTTAATTGATCTGTCAACGCGCCGACTGCCTGTATGCTCACGGCATCAATTGGCCAGCGAACTTGACGGACATGTCGTCCCTAAACTCGTCCGCCGCGGAGCTCAAAGCTCAAGGCGTCGTGGAGGCTTCGAGAGACCCAAACTCCTCAGTCACATCAGACGACGCTCAAAAGAAGATCGTACAAGAAAGCAAGAAGGCTGGCGTAGCTGCATTTACTTTCGATCCAGATGCGACTCCTGAACAGAAAGCAGCCCAGGCTAGAGCGGTAAGTGCTCAATCTCATCGGCCCTTCGATTTCGAAGACTGACGAGCAAACCACAGCGCGTGCCGGAAGGATTCCACCATGAGCACAAATCGAAGGGAGTTGCGATACCTACAGACATAGACGATGGGCAGCCAGGTGCTTACGATCTACCTCCTCCGTCCACAGCTGGTGCTCTCGCAGCTCCTACAGCATCGAAAGATACCAATGGCAAGCCAGTAGAAAACGGCGTAAACGGCAACGCCATTGCACCGGATGATTATGAGCGATGGGTTCAACGAACTGGCTGGGCACCCAAGTTCGGTGATGGTACAGAATCGATCGATGCCGAAGTTAGTCCCGCAGATCATCAGACTTGGGTAGAAGGAAAACTCGATGATAAGTTCTTTGGCGGTAAGTCAATTCGGATTATGTTGTAGTTGACCCGCTAATTCGTAGTCTTCAGATTGGTACCACAATACGGGAGTGATCATATTCGCCTGCCTTTCTTCATGGTTCGTCGCAACGTTGGGAGGCGGCCTTGCCTGGGTCTTTATCATTATGGCCATTTGTGGAACTTACTATCGAACCTCACTTCGACGAGTACGGCGAAATTTCCGAGATGATGTCGATAGACAATTAGCCAAACACAGACTAGAGACAGACACGGAGAGTTTAGAATGGATCAACAACTTCATGGTCAAGTTTTGGCCAATATTCCAGCCGGTCCTAGCAGAAACCGTTATCAATTCTGTTGATCAGGTTCTGAGCACTTCGACCCCAGCATTCTTGGACAGTCTCCGCATGAAAACGTTTACGCTAGGATCGAAGCCCCCACGAATGGAGCATGTCAAGACTTACCCCAAAGCGGAGGACGACATTGTTTTGATGGATTGGAAATTCAGCTTCACTCCTACAGATCATTCTGATATGACATCTCGTCAAATCGCAAACAAAGTCAATCCAAAGGTCGTTTTGGAAATTAGAATTGGAAAGGCTATGATTAGTAAAGGGTTGGACGTCATCGTTGAAGACATGGCATTTTCTGGTCTCATGCGCGTCAAAATCAAGCTGCAAATTCCTTTTCCTCATGTTGAGAAGATTGAAGTTTGCTTCTTGGAGAAGCCTACGATAGATTACGTCTGCAAGCCCCTCGGTGGTGAGACACTTGGGTTCGACATCAATTTTATCCCAGGATTAGAATCTTTTATTCTCGACCAAATACATGCCAATGTTGGACCAATTATGTATGCGCCAAACGTCTTTCCAATCGAGGTTGCCAAAATGCTCTCAGGATCTGCAGTGGACCAGGCAATTGGCGTTTTGGCTGTCACGCTTCATAGCGCTCAGGGCTTGAAGAATCCTGATAAATTCGCTGGCACGCCTGATCCTTACACAGTCCTGTCCTTCAACAACGGAGCTCCTCTAGCACAAACGAAGATTATCAAGGAAAATGCAAATCCTAGATGGAACGAGACCAAATACGCTATCGTTACAACATTCAACGATGTTCTCACCATGCAACTGTACGATTACAACGAATTCCGTAAGGATAAGGAATTGGGAGTCACTGCTTTTCCATTAGAACGCGTGCAGGAAGTTACCGAGTATGAGAACGAGCATCTTGAGGTCATGGCCAACGGCAAGCCGCGAGGTATACTGGCTACAGACATTCGCTTCTTTCCTGTCCTAGAAGGACGCGAACTCCCAGACGGCAAAAAGGAACCACCGCCAGAATCTAACACTGGTATTGCTCGTTTTACGATCGAGCAAGCTAAAGATTTGGATGGAACTAAGAGTCTGATAGGTCAACTCAATCCATACGCAATTCTACTACTCAATAACAAAGAAATTCATGTCACAAGGAAGCTGAAGAGAACGAACAATCCAATCTGGGATAATGGCCATAAAGAAGTCTTGATCACTGACCGCAAAAAGGCGAAGCTAGGTCTCGTAATCAAGGATGATAGAGATCTTTCATCGGATCCTATTCTTGGCACCTATCAAATCAAGCTTGATGATATGATAGGCCTAATGGAAAAGGGACAAGAGTGGTACAATCTGGCAGGTGCAAAGACTGGTCGCGCAAAATTGACCGTGCAGTGGAAACCAATAGCACTCTCAGGAGTTGGTGCTGGGACTGGCGGTTACGTCACACCCATTGGAGTAATGAGATTCCATTTCATCAACGCAAGAGACCTTCGAAATGTTGAGACATTGGGCAAATCTGATCCTTACGTACGAGTACTCTTATCCGGCATCGAAAAAGGCCGTACCGTCACATTCCAGAACAACCTCAATCCCGACTTTGATGAAGTTATTTACGTTCCTGTCCACAGCACTCGCGAGAAGCTTACTCTCGAAGTCATGGACCAGGAGAATATCGGCAGTGATCGAACACTAGGAAATATCGAGGTCATGGCCGCAGACTACATCGAACAAGCTGATAACGGGGAATACCTCGTTCATGACGCCCTGACACCCCATGCGGGCGTCCTTCGTGTGCACGGTAAAGGCTCTCCTAAGGGTACCCTCAATCACACAGTCGCTTTCTACCCACTACTTAACATTGCCGATCCAGAAGACGAAGAGAAAGAGCCCGAATCACCCACAGTCACAAAGAGTCCTTCCGAGAGGGGACGAATTTCAGTTGACACTTCCAAAACTTTGGATACCAAGGACTCATCCCCATCTACACCAATTACTCCTATTACCAATGGTTCGAACGCAGGATCGAGGGCGGACAGCTCCCTCGCGAAGGCTCTTGCTGAAGGAGAAAAAGATCAGGAGGAGACTACAGAAGAGAAAAGGCTTCCCAAGATCCGGCTTTCACCAGAAGAGCTTGTCAAGTATGAATCTGGTCTCATCATTTTCAAGATTCTAGACGTCGACCTTGCCCACAAGGATGTTCGTATCGAGGTGGTGATGGATGATATGGCCTTCCCATCCTACCAATCATCAACGATTCGGTCACGACAAATGCATCTTGATGAAATTGGAGACTGTTTTGTGCGAGAGCTGGATTTTTCCAAGATTACACTCCGCCTTCGTGACAAAGATACAAACGCCAACGACAACAAAAAAGATCAAACAATAGCTAAACTAGCAGGACCCACCTTGGACACCCTCAAGCAGTGTTTGGTAAGATATCTTATTATATATCAATTTGTACGCGTCTAACAATTTCCAGAACAATCCTACTATCCTTAAGTTGAAGGACGATGAAGGACGTGTCAGCAGTATTAAAGTCAGCTTGAAGTACATTCCGGTTAAGATGACCCTTGACCCAAGTGAGAGCATTAACAACATGGGCAAGCTTCGTGTCGACGTTCTCGACGGGTCAGATCTGCCATCTGCAGACCGTAACGGATACAGCGACCCTTACTGCAAATTTGAGCTCAATGGCAAGGATGTTTTCAAGACCAAAGTGCAAAAGAAAACGCTTCACCCTGCGTGGAATGAGTTCTTCGAGGTTGACATCGCTTCTAGAACTGCCGCGAAATTTGCTTGCAATGTTTATGATTGGGATTTTGGCGAGAAAGCCGACTTCTTAGGTGCCGCTGAAATCAATCTGGATCTGCTTGAGCCTTTCAAAGCATCAGAATACAACTTGGCTCTTGATGGGAAGTCAGGGTCGATCAGACTACGATTGATCTTCCGACCTGACTATGTAACACGTTCTCGGCAAGGATCGTCTACATTCTCAGGAACGTTCGCAACGCCAGGTAAAATTGTCACTGGCGTAGCTGGAGCTCCAATCAAAGGTGTGGGGTTTGCAGCACATGGTGTTGGTAAAGGAGCATCCTTCATCCGCCACGGTTTCAGCCGCAAGAAGAAGGAGGACGAGGACACAAATGGAGCGGGTGCCGCTGCGATGGAGTCTGAGGAATCCTCATTCGCCTCGGGTGGTGGTGGATTTGGTGGTCTTCGAAGAAGCAGTGGTCTACCTCCATCAAACGATAATCCACCACCAGTCACTCCACCAGGAAGTGGATTAGGTGTTCCAGGACATAATCGTACCAAGAGCTTTGGCCAGAGCTCATTACACAGTACTACACTAGGCACTCCAGGTGCTGCACCGACCGGAACAGCGAACTTTACGATCATTTCAGCCTCGGGATATCCTCCATCCTCAAATGTAATGGTCTATATGAAGCAGCTTGGGACTAAGACGAAAGTTCTGCACAAGACTGATCATATTAAATCTCCCTCGGGTACCGTGACGTTCAACGAGAAGAAGGAGAGCTTCAGATGCGCGTGTTCAGCAGATACGCAATTTCAAGTACAGGTCAAGGGACACAACACCTTTGGCAGTGATGACGATCTTGGCGAAGGCCTTTTCTTTGTCGATGAGTCCGGGTCTAGTCTGGAGAAGAATGTCAAGGCTGGTAGCGGGACCGTAGTCATCAAAAGCAATTTTGTCTTGACACCTGAAGAGAGCGGTGCCGAGAGCCCGAGAGGTCCGATGCGAAGAAGTTTCTTGAGTAAAAAGGATCCTTCCAACGGAAGGACGAGTCGCGATATCACTCCAACGCCACCCTGATTAATAGACTCCCAGCATGGGCTCTATAAGCATGCCGCCGATCCAACCTCCGACCACATCTACCAACAAACCAAACCGCCCTATCAGCTCAGCATCTTCCCTTCTCTCATCAAAATATTCACTGCAATAGCAGGATATGAGCGTTATTTTTGTCCATAATATCAGCGTGCCGCGTTGTAATTTCGTTGCGATACCAACTTCGTTTCTTTTCCTTTTCACTCTTCGTTCTACAATTCATGAGCATTCGGTCTTGGGCGGGGTGCAAAAAGACCGATCTAGGCAGGCCAAAAACGGAAATGAGATATTGTGGAGTGTGCCTGATGTTTGACCAGTCTATCTGATTTGGAGCGCAGAGCTGGGGTGGTAGAGGTGATGGATATTGTTATCTAGTTCGTTCCAAAGATGTTGTGGGGCGTGGAATTAGAAGAACGTTTTTGATGATGTTATGACTTACTGAAAATCGTGCTGTGCTTTGTGTCATGATCTCGGCTAATGTGAAGCAATGCTAGGCTTAGTAACTTGTAGATAGAGAAGGAAAGGCCTTTTCGAACTATTATCGGTCAGTACTAGCTAGCTGATGGCTAAATTACTCGCTATTCACCTACCTGCAGTAGGAAATATACACTACGATATAAGGACTTCTCATCCCTTCGTAGCTTCCATAACTCATAATCATATCCGCGAAAGCAAGCACGCAGAGAGGAGAATGAGGCTTAAAGTTCACACATTACTCACATCACTCAACACTCTTCTCAGCCTAGCCCTGATTTTCTTTCATCCTTCCGTCCGTCAAAGCTCAGCAGTATATATCTTGTCGCGCGTATAAAGATCGGTTTCATTGATGTCGAGAGTTTCAAATCACCGTCGAAATATGAAGGACTGCCGGTTTCAACCCATCCCATCCACATACAGCTCTCTCAGCCCCCCCCCCCCTCTAAGCACCGTCAGTGTATTTATTACCTTGAACCTTGAATCCAACAACCTTCTCTGCACGTTCTCGTGTTCGCTGTCTAAGATAGCCACGCAGTAGAAAGACACCACGAACGCATCTGGCACAGTTTCGCTTGTTGGCTTTGCATTGTTAGGAGGGTGGATGTATTTATACTATACACATCAACGCCTCTGGCTTCAAGCTAGACAGCACCATTCGTCGTTGTGAAATGAATGTTTCAAGCCGTTGTTAGTAGTGAAAAACTCAATACGTGACGCAGCCATCAACAGAAGGAATTTAAAAAAGAAAAACGAAATGGTCGGGAGTGTTTACCAAGGCCCATGATTACTTCATCGCAAAGACCATCCTTTCATGAAGCACCGTGACTCAACCAACACTCCCTCTTACACCAACCTACCAACCCATCAATCCACCAACCAACCAGGACATCCCACAAATCCAAAAGATATCAAGAGACATATTATCATCTATTCTTATCCCTAACCCACTGGTATCTACAGAGCCCAAACCCAGCCAAACAACCCTAAACAAGCCCTAGAACAAAACGCCGGCTTCCCGAAAACCCAAATCTATCATATGTGCACCCTGCATACATGCTATGCCTGCCTGCCTTCCCAAATGAGTGAATGCATGTATGTAAAAAGAAATCAAAAAACGCCAAGATATCTCTCGCTGATGAATGCAATGCATGCTGAATGCAGACTTTACCAGCCGTGACAATCGTAGGACGGAACATGCAAAATTAACAACCCCACCACATCTAGGTATGAGCAGTGCTCTCCACCCCCTCTTACTCCATAAGCAAACTGGAAGGAAGGATAGGTGCTAATATCCACCACCATGTTGATGAACAGGGCATTGACCCGGTTTACTCCCAAACCAACCTCGGATACACTTCAGATGAAAACGACAGAAACATTCTAATCGCCCCATCTGATCACCGACTTCGAATTCTTCAAGGCAGATGGTGCATTCTGCATCGTCTACGCAGTCCTTTTCGGTGGCGACGTAGGGAAACACGCCTGTTCTTCGAGATAATGCTGGAGAGGGAAACGTGATGGCTGTATGGGAGGCGGAAGGTGTGGATGCCGCGGTGTTGGTGGTTGTTGCTGAGGTTGAGGGTTGAGGAGGAGGTGTGTTTTGCGCGGAATTGGGTTGTGGTGGTGGAGAGGATGACGATCCTTGCATTGCTGAGCTGATACATGACTCGACGTGTTGCGAGCGTAACGTTTCGAAATTAGGTAGAGTCTTTGAAGGTAATTCTTTATGGCAAACCCAACATTCGTCTTCCTCTGGTATTTGAGGTCTTGCTTGAGGTCGAGGAGGCAGTGGACGTGACTGGTCTGTCTCGGTTCTTGGTATTAAGGATGAGTACCGCTGTGACGTGGCAACCATTTGATCTGAATGGCTTTGGGCATTGCCCTGGAAAATAGGTAAGCAAAAAGGACTTCGAAGCATATTGAAAAGAGCGAGTGGAAACGAGTGGGGGTTTACCGTGTGATAACCTCCTCGAGAAGTACCGCCGACCTAAATACCCATCAGTACTTCTTCCATCAAATTTCTCATTAACATGAAAGAGGGAAACGCACAGTGCTACTCCTGGACCGAGCTTCCATTGAGTCCACCCCAGATCTAGGATCTTCCCTATGATTGTAAGATGAACCCCTTGGATGGAGGTGCTGTGAATGGCTGTAATAGCTAGACGACTGATTTGGCGGTAGTATGCTGGGATCTCGTGGCCGCCCAGGGCCGTTTCGTAGTACGTTCCGTACCGATATAGGTGAGATTTGTCGATTAGGTTGATTCTGAGGCCGTTGATATGGACCATATGACGGCATCGCCCCACTAGCAGAGCGGCCGTGCCGAGTAGGTTGTGAAAGAGATTGAGGGGAGTGACCTGTATTTGATTGTGGAGGGGCAATGTTTGGATCTGGTACACACGGATTGCACAATCTAACACGTTCACCACCGCCAAGACTCACGACTTCCGCAGAACTGCCCATACCAGCAGGATCTCTAGCAGGACGAGTACGAGCGCTATCAGAAAGTGGTGCTGCTCCTTCTATTGGCGGTTGGACGATGTATTGGTATGGTATTGTGATTCGATGTGGGGAACAAGAGTTACACACGACCCGACCGCATTTCCTGATAGATGGTTAGTATTGCTTCTAGATATCAAGCCTTGTTGGCTTTTTCGGTGAGTATATTAAGCATCAAAAAGTAACGTACCTGCAATGATGCTTTCGGACAAAAAAGCCTGTTGGAGTAATCAGCGTTGTGATACAAAGTAGAATACTTAGAACACATACTAAATTGAGTATGGCAGATAGGACAGAGAGTCGCTTCTATATCTGGCTGCCACCTTGGCACTACGAATTCTGAGCGTACTGAAGGCGACCGTCGATATCGACTTTGACTCGAAGGCGGTTCTCTGGGCCCGCCTGAACCATCGCTGTGATTTGAAAGTGCTGAGTGCAATGATGGTCGCGCAGAAGCAGACGATTCTCTTCGCGAGTTCCAAGACTCCACGTTGCTTGTTGTTGACATCTGTCTGGCGGTATTCACTTGCGCACTAGTCGCGTCGACAAGCGATTCGCTTTGTGATGTAGAACCTCCACGACTTCTTGAATCGCCCACTAACGCTGATGACGGCACAGAGGTAGATATCGGCTGCGATGCAACCTGATCACGTTCGAAAGGGTTTCCCGTGAATCCAGACTCGCTCCAATGTTCATATTGACCCGCTGTACCGTGGTGGCCATTGGGATATTCACCAGAATCGTCTAGGTACTGAGTGTGAACAACATCACTTGGATTTGTCGGGTTATCGACTCGTTCGCTTGTCGGTGGGGAAGGTGGTAAAGGCTGGTCAAGTCGTCCCTGATCTAAAGGAGTCTCATCTGCTAGAGCCGAAACTCCATTTGTGGTCTCCATTCTGAGTAAAGATGGGGTAAAATGCTGTTCAAGAACAATGCCCAAAATTCTGCGCTACTGGCGGACGAATAGCATTTCCAGCATAAGATAGATAGTATATGTAGCCTTTCCAGATGATTGTGTCGAAGTTGAAGTGATTTCTCTTGTTGTACAGTACAATACCTCCACAGCCGGCTTCAAACTATCCGTTCAGCGATCCTATTCAAGATTTGGCAGACTCCTGTATGGCTGATTCTTCCTTTTGGTACTTCGTCTACCAGATGGGATTGTCCTTCGAAGTGCTTTCGACTGCGGAGGAGAGGCTGCCAACACTCCGAGGCTTTCTCGAGCCTAACGTATGGTTGAGGTTCTAGGCACGCGACCACATGAGACTCGGTGTACTTTCTCTCCCTCCTGAAAATCTCCTAAAATCCCAAGTAGATCGAAGAAGTGTCTCTTATCAAGTATCTATCCTATGAAGCCTTTTCTCTAATCTGCAGTGGAAATGTTTCCACCGCTCGTGCGTTGTCTCGTGGAATGTTCGAGGTACGAGTCCGTGGCAAGTCTGCAGCTACCCTTGATCAGCACTTGCATCTTCCGAGTACATAACATATTAAACAGAGTGGCAAAGCAAATCGTACCCAATACTTGAGATGCTCAGACACTCTCTTACGTTGAATTCACCCATCCATCGAGCCGACAATTCGAATGTAGAAGTTCTGACACAGAAAAAGTAGTTTCTTTTCCTAACGTGATTCTGCTTGGCGAATGGAGGCAAGATCGCGTACCTCGACCTGTGAGACGGACTGCAGAGGTACAATTGTGAAGGAGAATACCTACGAAGTAAGAGGGGGAACACGCATCGGACAGACGCAAGGCTCACATTTGTCTCTGTTCTGTCGATAAGGAGTGAGGATCCTTGCTTATCGCTCGGGCTATCCCGGCTAGCAACTTTTTGCCTCAGGTGTCAACCGAGAATCGTGCAGTATAACGTAAACTAAAAAAAGAAACCCAACGAACATGACCAGTCACAAAAAGGAGAGGGCTCATCATATTCGGAGTACCGAGATTGAATGAAGTAGTAGGATGGAATTGAAAGTGCTAAAATCTGGACGGGCTACGCCAGTAATCATTCACCAATCTAACCAAACAGTAAATCAACCACAAATCACCCTTGAATTACTTTTCTTCTAAGATATCGGACCATTAAAATAACCTAATACATGAGCGCAGCCATGACAGCCTTCTTTGCTCGACGTCGACCAGCGTATTTATAAAAACTTTCCCTCTCCCATAGTAGGGTAGCATGCAGGCTAAAAGTCACCCTCTCGCGCCGGAGAAACAACCGTCTAATGCTCCAGTAATCTCAATGAACCTTGAACAACAACGTTTTCCAAGATAGATCCCGGAGGAATATCGATCGTGCTGCCTTCTGTTGCTACAATGATGACCGTGCCCTTCAATGTGACACCACGGCCGAGGTTGACCGCACCAGTGATGGTCAAGTGATCAAGCTCGATAATCTTGGGGATACTGCTGATTCTCTTTTGGAAGTCCGAGACCTTCTTGAAATCGTTACCAAGCTTGATGAGGGGAGCTGGGCCAAATCTGTTTGGGTCGATCTGGAGTTGACCGTGCTTGAGAGAGTAAAGATCTGACTTGACGAGCATTAAATCCGAACAGGTTTTGACTGGCAAGAAACGTCTTCGAGGAACATTGACACCGTGTGCATTGTGGAAGTGACGAATAGCGGCGCCGACAGCGGTCTCGAGTTGGACAATTGAGACATCAGATTCTCCCTTCTTGTCAGCCGCAATGGACTTGTTGTTTGGAATGATCTCCATCTCGAGATCGTTGTTCTCAACAATACGCTTGACGGCCTTCAAGTTGAGCCAGATATTGTTAGTATTGAAGTACTTGAACTTCTTGATGGACTTGAATTCGTTTGTGTGCTCTTTTGGAACCTGGGCAATTTCGAGAAGACGAACGGATCCTTCGTAGTCGATAATAGTACCACCCTTAACATCAGCCTTGGTCTTGTCGGTCAACTCCATGATGTACTCGGCCTTGGTCTCAACCATGTGTTGGAGAATACGGAGATCAACGACAGCACCCAAGTTGTCGACGTTGGACAAAAAGAGGATCTCGACACCTCGGTTAATGAGCTTATCAAGAATACCCGAGTTGTACAACGATTCAAAAACATCTCCGTGTCCTGGTGGGTACCAGTCAGAGATGGGCGAGCTGAAGGATTTGGGGGCTGGAAGAAGAGAGTCCTTCAGAATTCTGGGGTATCGGGATTGGTTGAAAGTCATGATATCAATGTTGTGACCCTCATACTTCTTGATAATGTTCTGGGTATCGTCGTCGGTATTGAAAGAGTTCATGAGAACAAATGGAACATTGACGCTGTATGTGCGGTTGAGGTACTCGATCTGTCGGACGGAGAGATCGAGGAAAGACATGCCATCACGGACTTCAATCACCGATTTTGGACCAACGCAACCCATAGAAGTACCGAGACCACCATTGAGCTTGAGAACAGCGAGCTTGCTCAGGAATCCTACAGACTCGGAGTTTGCAAGCTCGTTGTAGTCGACAACTTGGTTCTGAGCTGGCGGGGCAATGCGGTCCCAATCACTGCTATACACACTTAGTCTTATTACGATTCTGGGAGAACTGGAAAACACACAGCTGGTTTCCCTTGGCCTTGTCGTTCAAATATCTTCTGAAAAGAGCGAAGAAGTTGTCCATCTCTGTCTCGAAGAGCTAGAACCAATCAGCACATGCGCATCGGATACAGCGTATGGAAGGGGAATATTACCTTCTTCTGGTCTGGATCAGTGACCGTATCGGCGAGGTTGTTGAGCGCATTTCGCATCTGGCTGGCGGCAACGGATGTGGAGGTGTTCTCAAAAGCCTGATCATGAGATATTAGCTTGGCTAGCTCTTGCAGACACGGGTCTGTAGGCAAGGTAAAAGTAGAATCCCCAGAATCCTTTTGAGAGATTGGCGGACGGCTTTTGAAGCCCGGCAGAGGATTTCTAGATTCCATTTTGGCGGACAGAACAGATGTGAACCAGGTTGTAGGAAGAAGCTCGATTGAATATGGGAAGAGTCTGACGTCAAAGCAGGTCAAGCAGTGAATGAGGTTGGGAAGTTTGTGGTTTGGAGTCACAACTCGTCATGACCGCCTTCCTCATCCTGACGTACGCAGAAGCTGGGAAGGAGCATCACCGCCGCACCTGCTCTGCAACAACAAGTTGTTCCGGATCCCAAGCACAACTTCATTGAGGCTTTTTGGGAAGACGAGGTTTCGAGGCTGGCTGTGGAGCTCCACGGCGACTTTGCCATTGTCCCATGCTATGCCATATTGCATTGTGACTTTTCTTCCTCGAATGCGAATGTTCCAATTGTGGAATTGGGAGGACTCACCATGTGGGATTGGGTTTTGCCATGGTGTTTGCGTGCGAACTCGCCAGAGGTATCACCTCCTAAGCCTGATGGCTTGAGGTGGGAAGGAAGTGCGCTCTTCAACGTGGAAGCCATGGTGTATTAAGTCGGATTCGTGATTTCGTATACGAAGGAGGATGTGAAGAATTCGAAGAAGTGCGGAGAGAGCTTTCTGGGGGGAAGAGAGGGAGTGTTAGCCGGCTTCGTGTGTCGATCAAGACAAGAGCTGATCCAGAAGCAGCTTGACGTAGCTCTGGGGACGAGGGGTAGCTATTGGGACTGGGTATACTTGGTAGAGATGAAAGCTGGAGGATCGACTTACAGACTTCGAAGAAACAGAAACTCGACGACGGAAACTCTGAAGGGATGAGGCTGGGAGAAGAGGTTTATGTATCCAGACTGGGTTGGGTTGGAGCAACGGGGTTATTGTCTTTGTTTAGTTACTTCGTCGCAGGCGAAGCTGGAAATTATTTCGCCTGTCTCGAAGCCTCGACAAGCCCGGGTGGGGGGGCAGCCTGCAGCCTGTGCATCGCCCGATATGGCATAGGTGGATGGCTCTGGCTCAGGCTAGCGGGACAGTACAAGTATTTTGCAGGGGGCTCGCCACGACCTTGATTTCCCTCCTTTTCTGCCCGATGCTTGCAAAGACAAGTTGACTCTCAAGTTACTTCAAGTAGAGTTCAAGTTACTGTACGAAGTGAAGTACTTGGAAGTAGAGTTATCGCTCCAACGAATCGTCTCAGAGAGAGATCATATGCATCAGTTTTGTCACTAGTGGCGTGCGTATCTATCGCCTCCTCCGTCGCCCAAATACCCGCTATCGTGGAGTTACTGTACGGTACGTTACGACTTGGCTCTAGCCTCGTACTGTAAGGTATTCAGAGAGATACTTCGTATGGTGGGTTCGAGCAGTTTTACCGCCTATTTCACCAATTATATCGTTTTCTCCCAATCATTAATTCTCGGCATCCCCATCCCCAGCCCATGCCATCATCTCCTTGCCTTTTGGGTCTTCTTCATCCACTAGAAGAACCTCAAATAATAGGGGTTTGACCGGTCTTTCTACTTTGTACATTAAGTTCCTACGCAATACGACCCACCAACCTACGAAGTATTCCCTTTGACAAGACGCCCAGGCGAAGGGTAACAGCTGAACAAGCAATAACCCGACTCCGCGATGCTATTTTAGGCATACCAGTGCAGTAAAGTCAAGACACGCTCAGACAACCCGACAGCAATGCTGTGTGCTCTTCCTAATCCGTAACTGAGGTAGTGCAAGAAGTATAAAGAGCCGCCTGCTCCCAGCCGCCGCCGAAACGGTAAAAGCCATACATAACTTTGTCCTTACCGATCAATGACAGTACCACCTACTGTCTAGCCATCCGAAGCCACGTATTTCGACACGTGGGTGTCCATTTCCATTGGACAGCAATCTTGTACTGGCAGGTTCTTCAAACTGCGTTGTCTTTTTACGAGAAGAATCAGCTTGGCATGCAAGGACAGCTTCCGCCGTCCATTTTCTGCTTGTCGAATATTCCAAGAAATACTCAGTCATGGCAACATCTAAGAAGTACAAAATCCTAGCTCGGCACTCACTCCCAGAGGACACATCATTTTCTCGATGTGGACACTTCGTTGCACTTCGCCAAAGGGATTTTCTTCATCAAATCTCCGATAGTATTTTGTGGCGTTGATTCGGTTCGTGAGGCTGAGGCCGCTCAAGCGAGCGTCGAACTGTCAAATCTTTGTTGCACCACCGCACAGTGCCTCATATCAAATGCCAAATTCAGTGGATGAGTGTATGAGGTTTATACTATTGCGTCCAACTGCAGATTATGGTGTTGCCTGTCATCTTTGCTTTTGGTGCTATGATATTTCAAATGTCTCCAAGACACATCTGGCGACATTTCCAAAGTTTAGGAACAAGGTCCATTGTCTGTCTGCTGCTTTGAGACTGAAATTTGGAGTACTCTCGAAGAATGATACGCTGAATTATCTGCTTTCTTGGAAATTAAGCTGAGTTTAGTTGTTTAGTACTTTCTGTTCTCTCACACTTGTTTGCGGACATTGTCCCACTATTTGCAACAAGCTAGATCTAGTTGGATCGATGCAAGAGTGTATTTTCCATGCTCAATTGAGCAGAACGAGTCTATACTTGAGACATCTTTTGAACGTAAAGGTCAAAGTATTAGACTGAAGACCGTACCCCTTTTACGACACCCGATAGTCTATGCAATCGCAAGCCGCGGTCTGTGCACTAAAGAGCGCCGTCTCAAGCAAGTGCGAATAGCTTCATGCTTAGCTGCGTCTTAGGAATGAGGCTGAGGGGAAATTATCTGCCCAACACGGGTGACACTTACGTGTCAATATCTGTACTTTTGGGAATGTCAAATTGATACATATGATCCGTATACTCAGGATATGTCCCTCAACAACAGTCACCAATTTTCCTCACAATATGTTCATTTGCAAGCCGTCTGTATTCTCATTCGCCCGATATGCAAATATTGGCAAGCACGAGGCTTAGATTTGAAGACCTTATTTGTTTGATTATTGGTTTCTTAAGAAGAAGCAGGAAGGAGTGGCGGGGTTTAAAGTTCCATGCTTAAGAACAAACGTCCTCATTCAGAGACGAAAATCCCGCACTAACACAAAACATCATACGCGACCACATACAACCAGTAGCGAGCACCACCGGCAGACTATCGTTCAACCATATGGTACACATGCAATTCACAATGGCTGCCAAATTGCTTTCTATCACCAAGATATGCCCTTCTCGACCTCTCATCCATCCAAAATATAGCTGACCAAATTTCTTATCCCTCCTTTACATTCTAATCTCACTGGCGGTGGGCAGATTTTTGGGGGGCACGCCTAGGACTTTATCGACGTATATAGTCTCTTTATTGGAAGCATTATTATGTGTATCACAGCTACCTCTTCTGATTTACCATTCTATAGCCATTGTTCTCTCGTACTTTGACGCACTATAGTCGGTCTACCCCTGCCATACAACACAATATACGATAGGACAATTGACAAATAACGCGCTACTTTTCCTGTCCACAGGCTTTACCCACCATAAAATTACAACAACAGCTACTATCAGCATCCTCTACCACTCATCAAAATCCACCACCCCATCCAGTTCACCCAAACCCACCTCGCTTCATCCCCGCAATATCGAAGCTGACTGCATTCCTCTCCAGCTCCACCCATCAACCCACCCACCCCACCGGAACCTCCACCATCCGGAAAACACGAAATGCAACAAACCGCAAAGTCCATCTCAACATGCTTCCTTCCTCGCCGTCATCACAAGGGCCGTCATCACAAGGGATATAGCTATCTGGTCAGATGATAATGCACAATGATGAATACACCCGCTGACTACGCCAGATAAACTCCGAAGTGCAGGGTTTAGTAGCTTCGGAGTTAGTGTACGTACTGCGTGGGATGTGTAAGGAAGGCGTTGAATTGTATTGGACGGTGGGAAATCTGAAGGGCTGTTGTGAGAGTTGATGCGTTGGACACATTGTGAGGGGGAGGGTGGAGGGAGTTGTGAGAATTGGAGGGAGGATGACGGCGGTGGTTGATTTATTGCGGGCGCTTTTTTTTTTTGGCTTGTTTCTTAATACTGATCGAACACACTTGATTGTTTGAGAAGAGGATAGCGAGATCTGACCTAGCACTGGTTGATATTTCCGGTGTCGATATAGTATCAATCTGAAGTACGCATTTGAGATTGTTGCAGAGCTCCCGGAGTCTGTATCTCAGAGAAATACTCCATGCCAATCTCTCACATTCGCACCAGCGAATTGTGTTCAAAGCTAGACCGATGATAGTCTCTAGAATTGAGACTTTCCCACCAACCTTGGATTTCGAGAAATTCTAGATCTATATACAATCGCCTCTAACGCTAGCTTTCAAATTTACGCCTACTCCATATACCGTCTTTATCTCGAAGCTATAAACGACATTACGCTGAACTTCATACATCTACGTTCTTGTCGTGCTTCTCTCTCTATCACCAGATACGCTTTCCTAGACTGGGGGCGAACCGGGTCTGAAATCGTGGGGCTAAAGTCTACACGCACTGAGCAGTACCGGCACCGAGTAAACATCTTATCAAAGACGTACAGTACGTAGCCTTGTTCAGAACTCTACAACCTCGGGTTTAGTGGGATGCTCTCCAACGTGTATCCCCTCGGAAATAATATTATGGTTGCAAGTAATAGAGCTCTCTTGCTGTATCTTCTTTCTAGATGCCGATTTCACAACTCCTAGCACCCCTCGCCGGACATCTATGAAGCGCAACCTCTACGCCGAGTTTTTCAAGTGATATACTGAGCATAATTGACCCGTGTGTACTCTGTATACGAGTAGTTCATGTTCATTCACATAGTAAGTGAAGTTTTGAACCGGTATTATAACAGCAGGCTACCTATTCGGGCAATGAATCGACTAATGCAGGAACAACGTAGCTTTGAGTAATCTACCTCACCGCGTTATTCCGAGGGGAACTTTCCGCTTCGAGTCAGGAATAAAGAGGTCTGGAGTTCATAATCTGTCTTCCACGTCCTCTAAAGTGCGATTCATAAAATATTCTAGCGAATCTCATCTTCTGGCGACTGGGAGAGGAAAGAAGTGGGTTGGTACTTTATTAAGACGTAGAAGCGGTGGTAGGAGGAATTTCCGTGATACACTCCTTGCTTCATCGTCAAAGTTGTGTAGATAATCGATCGACCAAGTAGCTTGGAATCGCCGTTTGTTGGTCCTACATACTTAGCAGCTTACACCTAGAAACGAGGACGTACTGAAATAGTACCACCTGGCTCGTGTAACGCCGTGTAACGAAGACTTATCCTCCACACAGAGACAATGCGGCTTCATGTTCCTCGGCGTTGAAAACTAGGGATTGGAATCGGGATGATGGATGGATGAATAGATAGACATCACTCTTGCGTCAAGCGAGGAGTAGATCTTCATGATCCTTCTTTGTGGTGTAGACGGTAGGACATCGAGTTTGAATGCTTGTTCTGCTTTTGCTTTGAATACGTAGCACTTCAAGGTCTCCTAGTAGATGGACGATGTAGCCTTTTTTTGGATCGTAAGTGCTTGTACTTGTAAAGATACAACGTGGCTATCTCGAAACGAATAACCTTCTGATGACCGCTTGATTTGGCTTGATATACCACTGCCAAATCCAGTGTAGTCAGGCGACTATACGCTGAACTCGATATTTAGGCGAAGATCTCTTGTCGAAAGTTCAGGTCTCTATAGTTGGCACCGGTAGGCAAGACTTCTCGGGTCAATTGGAAGGTTCGTCTGTTGAACGAACATGCGAATCGCGTGTTCATCGTGAATAGACATGAGTTGTGTCGTATATGAGAACATAGAGGTTGGCGGGGAAGAGGGATGATATCTGTATACTCTGATGCGTCTCATGTTTGAATTAAGGCCATGGAATTCAACCTGTGCTAGTAGCTACGAACGTATGATAGGCGTGTCTATGACTTTGCTCTACTTGCAGTACCGTTCTTGTAGGGTATTTGGAATGAGCTTATACTTATACTGCCATCTCGTTACGCCTGGACCAAGGACGTCTGTTCTCTGGAAATTCGAGAACTGAGGTTGAAGCGTTTCCACCGCTGTACTCAGCACAAGAACGTATCCTCAGGGTTTCGTACCAAAGAGCTCTCCCCCTCTCTAGGCTAGACCAACAAGCTTTAACATGTAGACGGTGTCAGTATAAATTCGAAGCTTCGTCGGCAAGAGGCATATGTGGTGAGCGTCGAACACAAGAGAGGGCTGTACAGTTGATTCATAGATTCCCGCGAGGAGCGTTGATCTCTGAGTTGAGAGAGATAACATCCAAACATCCACCGAAGCTCTGCGAGACAATAGTCTCGATTCTCTCCGAGTAAAGTTGCAAGACTGACTGTCCTGTTTCATTTATCTACAAGCCCTGTGCTTTTAGTAGATGCTCGTCGGGTACACCGCTATGTTTCGGGAGGACGAGTTGGATGGTGCATATGAGAGCGTAAAGTTGTGATTGATGAAAATTGAACACTTGACGAGTTGAGGAGTTGAACATATCAAACGTCTCGCAGGAGGAAGGAAAGAAGAATTCTAGCCGAAGGACAAGTCCTCAAGAAACAATCTTCCCAATATCACTGCGAGCTTTCCTTGTAGTGCCTTTTGCATCGAGTCCTCTCGATCGGGGATCGTCAGTAAGACTACCACCTGAGAAAAGACACCTCACGACAAATAGTTCTGATCGTAAATTAACCAATCAAGCTTCTTACCCAGACCTGTATATAGCAACACTCCTCGCATTCTCGGACACAGCCGCGAGTTCTGACTTTCGTTGCAATTCGCAGTTCTCCGGGTCGGTTCGCTCCCGCTCAAATGATCCACTTATACACATCAGACCAAAACCCAAATAGCAAAGTGAAGGCACAGTAAGCCAACATATTCCGTATCGAGAAGGAACCATGATCCCAAAGAAGTTTTGTTGCAAATCGAACATTCAGCCGGCAAAAGAACCATCCGTAGCTGTTCGTCAGGAAGGATATCAATGGCAATATTTCGCGAGACATAGCTGACTTGAGGCTTGACAGTGGGGGACACTTTTGCGAATAGCATCCAAGACAAGAGGTCCACTGAAGCCCTTTCGGACTGAAATATGTTTTGTAGCAATTCGCAGTCCACCGGATCTTCAGTTTCCGAGCAGATGTCATATATCAAGCGCCAAAACGGGCATAGACGAAGCCGAACCTGCAGCCCCAGAGCCGACGTTTAAGCAAGTGGAGAAACTTTTCTGCAAACAATCTGCAGGCTGGTGGCCATACTGATTCAAGTATACAGAAAGGGATTGTTGTTCTTCACAGTCTGTCGGATCTGCTTTTCCCGGATAGATGTGGAGGCTAACGGCCGAAGGAGGGCTAGTATAAGCGGCATAGGTAAATTAGAGGGAATCATTGCCGAGCCAGGGGTAGATTCATCTGCAAACAAGCTGAGAGATAGAAAGCTTCAATCTGAGATACTTCGTAGGAATGTAAAGTTCGACCTCCCAGCCGGAAATGCTTGTCTCCGGTGAGCAAGACAAGATCTTGGTGCTGTGATACTTCTACTTGGAAGTAGTATCGCAAGAGGCACAGCATGCCAGCAGAAGGAAGCACGATTGAAGGGGGGCCTCTAATGCATGAGCGAACCAGCCAACGCAATAATCGATTGGATAATCGATTGGATAATAGCAGCTAGAAAAACGTGTTTGCTGCAAGTCGACCGCTCACCGGGTGCTACTTCCAAGTACTTCGCAATTCTACCGCAAGTTGAGGTAAACTCGGCTAACAGCGTCGCCTGTAGACGAGCAGACGCATTAAAATCATCGATAGCCGGCGAATGGGAGCCTAGACCGAGCTGGAATTGATCCCACCTGGGCAAGGGTAAGGTACAGTACTGTACTTCGTACTTCGTACTTTGAAGTAGGATGAACCCAAGTCTGGGGAAGATGTACTGTACGAAGTTAAACTTACGATACGAAGTATACCCCGTACGTATCTTCGGATCGCTTCCAACCCGGTCAGCCGCGGGGTAAGATACGACTGAAAAGGGAGGTCATACTTACTTAGTACTTACTGTGCTGTATGACAACAACGAATCTGTCGACCTTCGGCCAACGACCGCAAACCTGGACAACTCGGTCTACACCCGTGGACGCTCGTGACACAATTTTTGTTTGCTGCGTATCGCGATAGTGCAGGAGACTGGAGTGTGCGCAATTACCCGTGGACGCCATGTCAGCTTGTCACTCTATCAATGTCGTGCCCCTCCTCTCACCGCTCACCGCTCACATCCACACTTTGTACGACGCAGAACGAACTGTGAGAAGCAGAGCTGGGCTTGACCCGAGAGCTTGGCAAACGGGTTTCGTTGGACGCGCTTTCCGGGAAATAGAAATAGATACCTACTCAAGTAGGTATGGTACGGAGGAACATCAGATGAGAAAAATGTTTTGTTGCAGATCGAGACGGAACCCCCGAATTCCACTTCCGGCGGCTCGAGGTGGTTGGTCTCTCTGTGGGCAACTGCGTATCGAAGTACTGTATACTGCGTAGAGGTGGATATGGATATGCCCGGCCTCATCCTTCCAAACAACAAACAGCAAAATCGGTCGCCCGTCCATGCCCGTTACCCAACAGGAACGACTCCGAAAAGACATCCGCTGAGTCCATCATACAGTACTGTACCTAGGTACGAAGTAAGAAAAAATAGCCTTCCGTTGCAATTCGCAGTGTCCTCGGGAGTTCACCCATATGCGGCAGACGAGTTTTCGGTTCCCTCCATTGCCTTTTCGCTACGGCTTCGGTACTGGAATCAGCAGCCACTCCGACACAAACTCAACGTGTCCGTCGCTGTGAGGCTTGGTGAGATCGGAAATGGTGAGATTTTGGTGATGCTGAGCGCTCTGTTGCACTTCGAGCATGTCTCGGAAGTCTTCCAGTTCTAGCATTTGGCGGCGTGGCCGTGATGTACGACCGAGGGTGAGGCTGTTGATGGCGGAAAATAGAAGACGGCGAGAGAGCCAGCCGGGCCCACTGCGATCGGAATTGTAACCGGAGTGTCCTTTACCGAAGTTTACAGGTGTATTCTTGTGCTCTCTTCTCTTCATAATAAATCTTGAGAAGAAGTGGGTGAGTAAGCATCCTCGACGGAGACAGACCAATCTGTAATCCCTCTCGTAATACGTAGTACTGTACATTATATCGTTCTGTGCCCTCGTTCTAGCAGGGAAAGAGTACTGTCTCATGTATCTTTGGACATTTACTGAGCCTAGGTGAAGAGAGGAAATTCAAAGTCCAATCATCTATTGAGTCAAAAGGCACAAATCATCGGAGATCTTAACTTCGGATGCCGGAAAAGAACAATCGGAAAGAGACAAGTTCCGTATCATCAGGCTCAGATACTCGAGCTCACGAACGGAAGTTCGGACTCGCTCCTCAGTCTGCCATCCGAACTTCCAAACATCAAACACAACTCCAGCATCTACTAACATCTACTAACTCGCAATCCCATCACACCCCCAGCAAATGTCCTCCCGTCCCCTTCGCAACTTCCCCAATCCTCTCCTCCACCCTCCACTCCAGCTAAACTTTTTGTTGCAAATCGCAACTTCGCCGGAATCTACTGCATCCGGAAACTTGCGATGAATGTACAGTAATTGCTACAGTACCTACGGTATTTACCCCTCATCGCGCATTCTGCAGAGGTACATGCGTGCTGGTTGGTTGGTTGAGGAGCGAGGTTGGAAGCGAGGGTATGCGAGGCGCTGACTGGATTGGGGAAGTTGCGAGTTCTGGTCAATTGGGATGGATGTGGTGGGAAATGATGAAGCCAGGTGATGGGTTGGATGTAGAGGATGTGATAGGGGGGGGGGATGTATAAGTACTAAAGAGCAGATCTCTTTTCGTGGTGTGAAGAAAATCAAAAGGAAGTGAAATGTGCTCAGCTGCAATGGGAAGCTGGAAGGAGTGGTCGCGATCGAATCTCAGTTCTCAGATCCCTGGATGCACAACATAAACCCCTATCGTCGATCTACGACATCAGAGGCATGTGGGATGTTGATCTTGGAGGGGTGAATCGAATAAAGACCCATCGAGCAAAACTTCATGCTGTCGCAACAGCGTTAGCCTGCTTTGTAGATAGGGGCCAGAGATACAATCCAGCGACGTGGAGTCTGATCTGAAAAATAGCATGTGGCGAAGCATCAATATTGGTGCAAGTTTTTGAATATTGTACCATGTACAAAAATGTCCATCTTATCTCGATGTAACATATCGACGAGCGCCCTCTTCCACGCATCGGACGTCTCGACATCTCCCAGTGTGGACATACATTCGTATCTCTAATATCCCCGTCTACCCAGGTATCCCTCTAAAACCTCTATATGAAACCTTCGTTCGGCGATGTGGCTCTAATCTTCAACTCGAGCTTTCACATCAGTCGAATCGACTCTTCGTTAACGCCTTCTTGGTCATAACCTTTTTGCCCGTTATCGTAACCCGACCACCCTGTATGCTTTCGTGGTGATCTCCATGTGTTCAGCTTCAATGGTTTGTGAAGTACCAACCGCAGACTGCTGCGGCCGTGATGATCATCGCTACGATGACTGTAATAGTAATACATATCGTACGGCATCGACGCTTGTCTCTTCGTTGTTGTTGAAGCCAGTCGTTCCTGGAGTGGAGTCAGTATTTGTTTACGATCCGCTTCATCCGTCAAGGTCGCCTCACTCATCTTTCGCACGAGTAACAGTTCCACCACTACTCCCACTATTTGATCTTGAACCTCTGCCAGTTGTGCTCTCTATCTCCCCCTTCTCGGCATCGTGCATCGCGGTCGAGAAGCGTTTCCAGAACATAGGGTCCCGTACCAATCCCGCTCCTATTTCCTCTGGAGCCTGATTCAAAGACGATAGATGCGACACAGGTCGGGTGAGGTGGACTTGTTGGAGTGGTGAGGGTCTGAACTCCCGCGGCTTCTGTGATCGTGGAGGTCGCGCCATTGTGACTGCGTCGTGTCTTGTGTAGATAGATGGTAAGGACAGAAAAGAGAGCGGTCCACGACGAGATTGACTTTCAATATTTCACCATCCAATTCTTTCCTTTCGATGATGTTGCCTCGAGGTGTGTCACCAGCTGGCCTTGATGTCGCCGCTGGTAAATTGGTTGAATTATGGGTTGAACGAGTGCAATGGATTATGTCGCGTGACGGCCCTTTATCGAAGACGACAGGCAAAACGAGTGTGGAGGTACGACAATTTACGAGAAGCGCGAGATGAGTTTGAGTTTGAGTTCGAACCTCGCGAACTCTTGCCAATAAACGAACGAGGTAGGTAGGACGAAATGAGTGACTTGGGTTAAGGTTTCTCTTTTGTCAAAAGAGAAACGACGATGGAGGAGTGAAAGTGAGGAGGTCGAAGACGCAACCAGCTAGCAAACAAAACAAAACACGCAAACCTCTCGAAATAAACAACGGGGACACCAACGATTCAAATAAAAAGCAACGCCTCCACTCACGTACTTGCAAGCATCCAGCTTCTTCTGTAAGATTCAATCCATCGTTATATTGATCGAATCCTTCACAGAGCGCTGGTAATAATATTGGGGCGAATAAGGCAAACATGCCTGGCCAGGGACGGAGACTGTAATAACACTGGGTTTGGGACAAAACCCACCGTCTTTCCAGCCAGAATCTGTGATCCTGCAGATTTCTATATCCAGGCACAGAGTGATTCTGCTGGTGTAGCCAATGACATAGCTCACGCATCACCGACAGGCTGACAGCACCTCTTCGGTGCATCTGCAACCTGGTCGTGGGCGCCGTTCAAGCCATAGCCGAGATTACGATACCGACAGAAATCTACGACTGGCTATTATCAAGCAGGGTAACGGTAGAAAAGGCCTAGGCGCTTTCTGTCTCCAAGGGTCTAGAAGTAGAAGAAGAATTACATCAGGGATCCTTCAATTTGTCTGGAAGACTTGGTATCGATAAATCGTGCATGGCCATGTTGGTTGCAATTATTGCAGATGTTGGAATTACTGTAATGTACTTTAGCTGACGAAAACTGAGTAGTGTTTAGTATGTAACTTCCAGCTGATACGAATTAAGTCCGAGAAATTCAAGCTGACCAAGCGACCAAAGCAATGGTCCGGCCAGGCGTTATCCTTAGCGGAAATTCCTCCGATCACGATACTCGGGACAACGCCCTCAAGTTGTCAAAACAAACTTCGATATTATTCAGAATACGTCCACAAATCCTCCAGATTCGGTCTGGCCAAGTCCACTCCAAGCATCCCGGAGCTCAATTGGGCGCAGTCAACGCAGAAATTATACTTCCCTGTCGTGCCTGTCACAGAACCATCCGGTACCTGCATTTTCTAACGCCTCCATCCCTACCAACAGCCGCCTGAACACACCCCACCTACGAAGTACTTCGTACTGTCCGTACCTCCGTACATCATGGGGAGCACAACACCCAAAGGCCTCGATCTCCCATACCCATACTGGCAAACAAACGTCGCACCCCACAAACGACAAGCCACCTGCCCACCCGCCCTCCAAAACCTCTCCCAAAAAGACATCACCATCCTCTCAACCCCCGATTCCGAATACACAACCCTAGACTGGCCCTCCGTCCGCCACATCATCGCCATAAACCGCATCGACCACTTCCAGCGCCAACCCTCCCAGCTCCGTCGCTACCACATCTACAACCACAACGTCCTCAAGCCCGCCCACGGCTCCATCATAAACTTCATCCTCACCAAGCGCCTCGGCTGGCACGCGCCCGTCATCCCAGCCGCTCCCCCCTTCGAGAATCCCACCGATGTGAAAGTCCTCTGGAACGACTGGCCCTACGGCATCGATCCGCGCATCGCGCATCTAGTCGTCTGGACGAAATTCGACCTCATTGAGGACCCCGAGACGGGCGATCTGACGGCGCAGGCGAGGAAGGAGATCGATGAGTATGTGAATAGGACGTTTGGGAGTGCTTGTGGAAGCGAGAATGTGATCTGGTTTAAGAATTGGGCCAAGTTGAAAAGCGTACGGGCATTGGAGCATTTTCATGTTATGCTATTTGATCCGGATCTGGCATTTGTGGATAGGATTACGGGTGGTGATCAGCCGCTGAGTCGGACTGTGAAGGATGACTGACATGACTTGGTATGGTATGACTTGATATGATTTGCTATTATTGCTTTACATCTAGCATTTAGCGTTGCTTGAGAATGTGCCTGTTAGACAGACAGATAGATCTCGTGGATTCTTCTCTGGTGGTAATATACCACTTTATTAATGGACTGACACAACAGTCCGGTGTATTTACTAGTAATATGGCATCTTACTATCCACAAAAAACCACTCTCATAACGCCACCTTTTGGGAACCGTCACCAGACGCCGCGCTTTTAAATAAAGAATCTAGTCTAACCTCACGATCCCAACTCCATCGGTACCCCAATCCCCGCCTCTTTATTCCGTCTAAGTTCCTGATCCATTTCATCCCTCTGTTCCCTCAACTCATCCTCAACCTCATCCTTAAACGCCGTCAAATCCGGCGGTATACTCAGACTCTGCACACTCGGCGCCAGACTCACAAATCGAAGCTGTTCCGTGATCGACGTGACGATATCCCTAACTTTCTTGTCAGAGTTCTTATTCGGTCGATTTTCACCTTGTAGAATCTCCCCGAGCGTAGGGAAGATGGTGTTGTAGCGGAAGTGCGATCGGTAGGGTGTATGTTCTGGAATTGTAGGGTCGAGGTCTGCATCACATCCGATAGCGATGCTGGTTTCATGTGCCCAGGCGCGTGCGACGTTGCGCGGCGTATACCCACCTCCGCCGACTAGGAGAAGGGGGATATTGAGTGATTTGCAGAAGGCGACGCATGCGCCGTGTCCTTGGACTTGAACATTGAATCGTCCTAATCTATCTCCGGCGAGAGAGTCGGCACCGCATTGTAGTACGATTGCGGAAGGTTGAAATCGGTCAACGCACATGCCTACAATTGTTTTGAAGAGCCATACATATTGCTGGTCGTCAATACCGTCTGCCAAAGGTACATTGATTGCGTGATGCGCTCCCGGATTGTCCTCGCTGTCAGGTCCTGTCCTATCGAGGTCTCCAGTTCCAGGGAAGAAGTTCAGCCCGTCGTATTTGTGTATCGACAAGGTCATAACTCGATCCGTCGACCAGAACGCTTCCTCCACCCCGTCACCATGATGGACATCGATGTCGATGTATAGCACTCTAGGGTGTTTCCTCAGAAGTTGTAAAATTGCAAGGACGATATCGTTCACATAACAGAATCCAGAGGATTCGGCTTTTTTGGCGTGATGGAGTCCACCAGACCAGTTGATGGCGATGTCAGACTCGTTGTTACACAATTTACGTGCAGCGTCTATCGAAGCTCCAGCGTACATGGAACAGTAATTAAAAAGACCTTCGAAAATAGGGCAGTCGGATCCGCCTAGGTTAAAGTCCTTGGGATAGTCGTCGTCGGGTATCGCAACTTTCGCGGTCTTGAGATACTCCATATAATCGGCACTGTGGAAGTCTTCCAATTCATCCCTCGTCGCTTGCCGCGAGACATATGTGTCCATGGCGGTATGCATCCCATACGACATTATTAGTCCCTTTGCGAGTGTCAAACGCCACGGCTTCATGGGATGGGCATGCCCGAAATGGTGCTTTTCGATGTCTGGATTTGAATGCCATGATACGTTGTATCCCATCGGTCGAACGATACCATTTGATCGTATTTCCTGCCGCACATTTGATAGCAATTTGGCGTTCTCTGCGTCTCCTTGTTGACCGAGTGGCAGCCATTCTTGGACAACACTATTATTGGGGATCGGCATGTCGTGAAGCATTTGAGGGATGTGTGAGCTCGATCGCGCTGGGTGAGTAGGTACTGTACAGAGAGGGCTCCGAGCAGTCGCTCGGTATAGGAAATGCCACGGCGAGTGAAGAAGCAGTGGCGCGGATGATCCAGAGTGATCGTCCACTTTCAGCGCGTCAATCTCAATCGGATGGTTGGTAGTGCTAGTCGTTCAAATATTCATTCAATTGCAGCGCATTGGACCCAATCGAATGACTACCCGTGCAAGTTGTTCAGAGTGATGGTCAGACTCCAGCTTCTTAAGGTTCAGCGATGCGGATGTTTATGACCAGAGTCTTCGCGACCACGCGGTTCCAGACCTTTAAAAGTCACCAAATCCCTCGTCGATTGGTGAATACTCAAGCTATCAGGCTTAACTAGATGTATTATTGGCGCAAAGCTATGCCAGGCTCTGTAAAATGTTTGCGTGCTGGCAGAGGATATATGGCGAGATGAACAGAATACTCGGAAACAATGTGGATGAAGTGTTGTGCGTATATGGAATTCGGGAGGACGTCGAGTGAAGTGATGTTGTTGACAATGAGGGGACTTTCCGCCTCCTCGACGAGGCTCCACCACGAAAAAGCTCCAGGCCATTATTCAGTGCCGTGGCGTCGCCTCTGCGTTGTGCCTTCCGCCTGCAGCTGACAGACGCACAAGCGCGGCACAAGCGCGGCACTAGCGACGCAAGGCTGAGCCGATTTGGCCCTGCAGCCGCGATGGCGTCGTTGGCCAGCCCAGTCGTCTTTGCACCTCGTCATTCTTCTTCCCCCTGCCTCTTTAATTTCATTTCTCAACCTTTCGCCACATCCGAGCGACCACAAATACCAGGGGCCTGCACCTCCAGCTGCATCCACTCTTTGGCAAGCGCGAGGCGGGGACTCCAAGTTTTTATCTCCAGGTGAGCAGCAACCGTGCGAACTGTCTCTGTCTGCTCTGCATTTCCAAACTGCCCAAGACTCAAAGAGTTCTGCCTTTTGCCTTCGTGTTTTGGCGCACTGTCAGCTTGAGCGCAACGCCATTAACAACCATGCCCAGAGACGATCTCTCCATCGATTTCAACACCCGTGGAAGGATGCCGCCGATAGAACATCAAGATGCCGCGGCCATACTCGACGAGTGGACGAATCGAGCCGCGAACATGCCGAATGAAGTCGCATTCATGCACGACGAAATTCGTGAGAAGGATATACAGATGACCGAATGCCTCACTATAATCAATAAGCATGATACTGCTATTCAGAAATGGATTCGCATAAATGGAAGCCACACACCTAATCCAAAGGAGGAACAGCTGAGTAGGGCCATACTGGAAAACTACGACAAGGCACAAATACTTCAGGAACAGAAAGTTGCTCTGGCACAGAAAGCCCAAGAGACGATCGATAAGCACACAAGAATTCTTGATAGACACCTCAAGGACCTACAGGACAGAGGAGAGCTTACCTTGGAGCCGGATATTCCTTCGCTCCTTCGACCTCAAGCACAGGAGCGCGTAGCTCCACCCCGACCTGAACCTATTGTTTTACCTCTAAGTCAAATTAACAACTCTGCAGCACCTGTACACACTCGGCATCCTAATCAGTATCCTCAACGACCACCAGGTCAAGTCCAAGCGCGCCAACCAAGTGGATCGTCAGCACATGTCTCAGCGCCAGCTACACCAGCGGCTCCCATACTCTTGAATCGACAAGCACGAGAAGCATCGCTGGGCGCGAATAAGAGGCAAAGGTTGAATTCAGGTATTGGATCGCTACCACCCAGCGGCCTCGCTCGCCATGCTTCGATGACTCCTGGCACACCAAGAGCTGGAACTCCATCCACAGGCAGAGCTGGCAGTGCTGGTCCAAGAGCAGCTCAAAAGTCAGCTACAACTAAAAAGGTTGCCCCACACGGAAGCAGACAAAGTGGAGCCCCACGAAAGGGAAAGCCGGGGAAGTCAAGTCTTAGTAGGTTGAAACGAACTGGCAATAAGAACTCACCGACGTCCACGAACGACAGTGAGTTGAGCGATGCTGAATCTGGTTCAGCAGAAGAAGAAGACGAGGCAATCACACCGCCAGCGGGCCGAAATGCAGATGGCGATGAGGAGATGCTCGATGGAGACGAGGAAGACGGAGCCGATGATCGGAAATACTGCACTTGCCAGAGTGTAAGTCATGGCGATATGGTAGCTTGTGATAATGAAGCCTGTCCATATGAGTGGTTTCACTGGGGTTGCGTGGGTTTGAAAAGCGAGCCGGTTGGTACCTGGATATGTCCGCCTTGTACGGCGAAAATGAAGAAATGATGGCTTGATTCTTGATGTAAACTTTAGCGTGGCGCCATAGATTGATATGATATTTAGATTTTCATGGAATGGAATATCAATGGGACTGTGCTCTGTCTCTTCAAAAAGATTTCGCTCTGCTACCGCGTCATCAAGTGAGACTTGGGTTGTAACCTTAGAAACCCTCTTAGCATGCTTGCATCTCCTAGCCATCTTCTATTGCAACAACCTCTACCATCACGCCATCTAAACCATGGAGCATTCATAACAAAAAAAAGGAGTCCCAGTTCCCACAACGACGTTCACGGCCCGCTTCCACACACTATGCGCGACGACTCAATCGAGCACCCGGGACAGACCACAGACGGCCAGGAATTGCCATACCAGTAGTACATCTGACCTGAAAGCGCCTCGGTGTGCCGCGACCTACCTAAATCTAACACTCCCAAAAATATCCCGTATAAATGAACAGCAAATGAAACCGAAAACCGAAGTATTGATTTCATTATTGGGAGACAAGAATCACGTCACATCTATACCCGCCGAGGAAGGGTGGATATCTTCATACATGCGACACTTCTGCATTCTTGCAGCGTTTGTTCCCTGAGACTCATGGAGAGGTGTTGTAAATTTATACGAGTCTAATAATCGCTGTGATTATCCATCATAACGAAGGTATAATACATGCCCTCAGAGGATCCGGAGTGACTTTGGCATCATTGAAAAAACACTGTTGCCACGAGGGCTTTGCAAACCCCGTAGGATAATATTTGCCTACTCGCCAGCGTTTCTTCGTCTGGCTTCAGAGAAACATCAACCTGGCTACACCTGTAATCATATCGTGTGAAGCAAACAATTAAGCATACCTGAATCTCCACGAATACTCATCCCTCGACGCAAGATGGTAGAGTCCTGTTACACTTTTCCGCAATCCACTCATCCAAGCGCCCCAGCATCGGAAACGGCGGGGTTCCATGTCCTAATGCTTGCCTTGCGATGATCCATACCGACCCATGGACTGCAAAGTCACTATCAATTACTAGCTCTACCGCCGGGGCGTCAGCCATCATGACCGCCGTGGGCTTTTCCAGCACGATCTTGATAATCGGATGTGGGCGGTGGATGAAGTTCTGTACATTGGGCAACGTCCGAGGTTGGATGAAATATTTGAGAATGTTAGTGCCGAGATGCGAAGCCAAAGACTCCAGAGTCTGAAACGACGACTCTTCAATTGTCTGTTGCTTGTTAGCATATTTTCTTTGGGCTGCTAAGAATACGAGCACTTACCTTCACGACGATCTGTTCCAATTCCACGTACACATCCGCCTTGATCGCCCACAAGTCAATCTCCACATTCGCAATCACGATCTGTTTCGCGAGTCTTTCATTGGGATTGACGCCGATCAACGTGGAGATCTTCAAATCATGGAGTTTTAACGCCACTGCCAGACCCGTCGGGTTCGCTCTCTCGCTAGCATAAATAGCCGCTGATGTGAAACTTACTCCAGATCCGACCAATGAAGCTTTAGGCAGCGTGATCGTCGTCTCGAGCACGGTAACTATTTCGGATGTAAGGAGTGGTTCGCCTTCCAGAGCAAACTGTGGCTCCTCGTCGGTGACGTGGGTTAGGAACGCTTGAATGTGATTCGCAAGACTGTACAGAGAATGAGATTCTGGATTCACTTCTTCTGACGTATTTCCCAAGCGGAATGGTTTACAGGCTTGAACGATGGCTTTGGAGAGCGTGCCATAGTGAACGGTGGAAGGCGTGACTGCGTCTTGCGAGGCTGCAGATTCGAAGGGTCGGCGGAGGGAGACGGAGGTTGAGATTAGGACTGGTTGTTCTTTTCCCGGACGGCCCCAGGCGTCGGTTCCTATGGGTAGAGTGGTTTGGAGATTGCGGACACGGATTGTGGCGGGCGATTGGGATTGCGTTGGGAGGATTTGCCATTTTGCAAAGAGGATTGTTGATGGATTGGTCGAGTCGGTAGTCTCCTCCATGAACCCATCCGCGAGATCCTCCATGATCTCCCCCATAGTCTCTTGCATGGTCTCTTGCATGGCCTCCTCCCTTGCCTCTTGCATGGCGTCTTCCCTGGTACCGTCCATGGTCTCCTCTCTGGTCTGCTCCCTGCCAGCTCCCTGGTGGGGGAAATAGACGGACTTGATATGAATGCGCTAACGCCGATTTCGGAGCCTATGCTAAGAGGATGCTGAGCCGTGAATCGGGTGAAATTGATGTTGATCAGAAGCGAGTTGTCTGAAATGTGTTTACGGCATCGAGTAAGTATGTTTTGAAGAAGCAGCAATGGGGGATGAGTGATGAGAATTTCGCTTAGGTGGTTGCGTCACATGACGTGCCTCCCTTTTTCCCAACTTGGCAGGTACTATGGACAGGAGTATGACAGCTTCATCATGGGAGAGAATGCACGACCGGAAGATGTCTCTTCATTGTCTGTTCAGTATGTCTTGAGTCCACATAATTTCCTCGCACGCCGTTTTCCGCTCAGTTTACTTTGTAAAATACTTGTAGTCTCAGATCATACAATAGAGTGACACTGCCCATTTACCTTGACATGTTATACAGTCAAATTTTATGTTCATCCACGGGTTTTGAGTTTCAGAATTATATATCAGTGGCTAGACTCAATACCCAAAAGTCCTTCCAAGATCCTAATTACAGATGCCATGAACTCCAAGCATGCTATGCCACCGTCACCAGTGCGCCGCAGAGGATTTCCCAAAAAGTTTTACCTATCAATCTATCTTCCCAACCTGCGCACCTCCCAAGTATGTAAATGTAGACTGTCTGTGTCCAAGGGTATATTTCACAATCTCTCCGGGCTCTGAGCACCTGGCATGATAACCTCAGTTGCATCCTCAGCCTCGTCTTCAAGCCCATCTCTCTTCATATGGTAGGCCTGGTACCCTACAAACATGCAAAGAGCAGCGCCTACTACAAACGCTGCTCCCAATAGAAACAAATTGACAGGAACGGGATTCCCATCGAATACTTTATGAGTTAGAGCGTCCAATCCACTCTGGCTGAAATTGAGGAGTCCAGCCAGACATATGATGAGCCCATACACCGTCCCGAAAGTTCGGAAGCCGAAGACTTTCGCGGAATAATCTGATACAGCAGTGTAGTAGAATGGTCTGTAAAGGACGAAAAGAGAGATATTTCCATAGGCTGCCCAGGTGTAGGGCAGGACGCCAAGGATACCAATTGTCGTGGCGATAGTGACGAGAGCGGAAAGGACGAAAGTTGTGCTAGTATTGTCGAGCACCAAGCCAATAAATGGGATCGACAAGAGTCCGCCGACTGGAAGCGCAATGTCGAAGAAGGTATTGATCTCCGCCGCGGCATCATCAGAGCCAAGAAGATATTCATATTGTGGTCGAATGGTGGCAACGAAGAAGTTGATGCGTGTCATCTGGATAACAGTGAAAAGCGTAATGAGCACAAACCAAGGAGAAAGGATTTGCTGCGTGACCGTC
Organism: Chaetoscypha palmicola; assembly: GCA_003988945.1. NCBI lineage: Eukaryota > Fungi > Ascomycota > Leotiomycetes > Helotiales > Helotiaceae > Chaetoscypha > Chaetoscypha palmicola. The sequence continues at coordinate 173,738 of QYAH01000014.1, read as the reverse complement.
TTGCCATGGAGCGCTCCCCAGACTCCAGAGATGGCATTCTTCCGTTCCTCCTGCTTGAGATGTTTACCACCGGCTTTCGAGCCCAATAGATCGGTGATCTCCGAAACGATAGATTCGCGACGTTGACGACGCTCCTCACGGAGAAGAGCTGTATTTTCGTCGATCTGATCATCGTACCCATTCGTGCCCGCGTCTTCAACTTGCTTAACAAGCTCACCAACAGTCTTGTAAGATGCCTTTGGCATGTACAAAACCTGGACAATCAGAATAACTGCTGGGACAACGAGGTAGACTAAGAAGAACTTCTTTGGCGTAAAGTTCTCGTTGGTCCACTGGTAGATGAGGCGGTATACGAGGAACACTGCGCTCGAGGAGTCGAATGCACCTGTCAGGAGCGCGAGGATAAGACCCGAGTGTTTCGGGAATGCATTAGAGAGCTGAAAGGAGGAGATGAAGACGAATGGACCACCGAGCGCGAGGAACAGATATCCGGGGATAAAACCATCGAATGGCAATTGCTTCGCAAATGCGAAGAAAAGAGCTCCAACGGCGAGGAGGAAACTCCCTATTATTCCACAGACTCGAGGACCTAACGTATCGAGGATAGCACCAACCGGAAGCGCGGCCACGTTCGTTCCCACTGCTGCCACCGTAAACATCAGGTTCAGATGTATTTCCTGGTCATAACATGTCCGTACACCTTTCTCCAACTCGTCCTTCGTGCACCGGTCCCGATAGACATGTTCGCGGATGAGAACCGGTTTGATAGCTGCATACCCGAAGACGACTCCAGCGGCGAACAGACAAAATATCACGGCGGTGATTACTTGTACTATAGGAAGAAGTGGTCAGCTGCGGTGAAGCCATCGCGGACTTTGGATGTGGAGGGGGATTCGTGGTTGAAACCACGACTTCGGCGCAGGACGATCCAAGAAAAGACTTACATATCCTCTTAGACTTTGGCACCTCAAAAGCCCCAACTGCCAACCCGCTATCCTCTGCAGCAGGCGGCGCCCAATGGTCAGGTAAAGGACTAAAGCTCAACTTGCGGTCTCTCGATCCCGCAGGCGAAGTACCTCGCTCTGGTGAAAATCGTTCGGGGGAAAGCGATTCAAAAGACGTGACCCTTTGTAATAACGACATATCTGCTGTTTCCCTATCACCCGGCGCTCTTCCTCTCGCGGGAAGATTCGGATATAAATAAAAGTAGAGTTTGGACGAAGGAAAAATGGATTGGAGGGATCCCTACTCGGTAGAGCTGTCACACATCCACGTCCAAGCTTCCAAGCTTCCAAGCTTCTCCAGGTTTTTTTGTTTCGCGGGGTAATAAATGGCGTCAGTGGATCCTCCTGGTTGTCCGTACTGTGCGGTACGAGTCGAGTCTTCGACTAAGTCACCTGCTTCTTCACCGCAATTGAAAAGGAAGTAGCAAAGCTTAGGAAAAAGAAAGTATCGGAGGTTGTTGCATATATAGCAATTCACGGATCGTGATAAGGAATTAAGCTCTTCAGCTTTTTGCTGCTCTCGAGACACAATCTCTCTTCCTAGTTCCATTAGCGGAGTCGTGAAAATAATCCTGGCTTTCAAATGTTTGCAGCCTGCATTGGGGCCGTGACCGTGACAGAGCGAATGGCCGCGGCAAGCCGGGTGGCGGGCTGAAAGCGGATCCGGAGCGGGAAGAAATCGTGAAGAAATCGTGAAGAAAATCTATACTTCGTACATTACTTACTGTATGCCGAGAACTAAGCGTTTCGTTCTCGGTGAGTTCCGCTCGACGTTGTTTCACGAGAGTATCACGAAACGTAATTCATCAAAAAGAATTCACAGCCAGCAGTCCATGTGAATGTAGTACTACAACTTCCGTCAAAACTTGGTCCTGGCAGAGTGAGTTTAGCGAGCCAACGAGGAAAATGGAGTACCACCTGCACAGTGTTTACTTAGCTGCGTCAAGGAACTTGAATGCAGAGCTTCACTCTTTCAGTCTCAGGTTATGATTTGAGCTCTAGTTTCAGATGCTTTTTGGACCATTCACTTGCAGGCGGGTGAGTGGAAGTGCTTTCTTTTTCCTGTAAATACTTCTAGAGATGTGGAAGGTCCCTCCTGTCTTAAGCCCAACCATATAATTAGTGTTCTGAAGCACGAGTTTCTGCACGTGGATAGTGCTTCTCCAAAACTAATATACCAAAGTAGTTATAATATGGCCGCTATCCTTTCCTCAACATCACTGCTTGATCTCACCAAAATCCCGATCTAGTGATTATGATCACGATCCCAAGCACTCACAAGTCATTCCAAACATTTCAAATACCTCATCAACAACCAGCCCAACACCTGCAGCTACCCCACACTCCAAGCACTACACATGATCATCGGTCATATTGAGGCTCAAACCTCTCCCAACGAACCCCGATTCTAGCCCTCGAGATCCAATCAAGATGTATCTGACCCCTGATCATCGCAAGGTTAATTTGGATAATTGCACAATCGTTCAGCCTGAGCTCTAATTCGCACCACGAGTGGTACTGCGTGCTTTGAGTATTTGCATTTTTACTAAGCTTTAGACGTCGAGTTGTGGTGACTTGACGTAAAGTATGAAGACTGGAAAGTGTATATAGGAGATCTCGACATCTCGTAGGTGGATTGAAAAATCGTCTCATGCCGCAGAAATTGAAATTCAACCCTCGCTAACATGTGCTTGAAGGTGGTGCGGACGCTATGTGTGGTTATGGAATTTGCTTCTCTGGTATTCGCAATGCCAAAAGATATGAGACGATGGGACCAACCTGCATGTATGTCGCTGTGAAACGAAGTTTCAAAGTGACTCAAGTACTCACATATCTTAGGGTGTCCACCAGAATACTCTCCGAACATTGATCGTATGCTACACCCGTAAGGGCTCCTCTGATCATTGGCGATGGAGTCACGCTTGACTGCATCTCAAACCCTGACGGTGATGTAGAACACAATCTTTCGATGCATCTACCTTCTGTTCTTCATATCTCGTAAACATAGAACGATTTGTCAGTTGGGTTGCTACTACAACGCTGCCAGTCCGCACCGATTACTATACCGTACCGGCGTTCGAAACTACTCGGGTCACTGCAACCGATGCAAGCACTTTGACCGCAATGTGTCCCACACCAACACCAACTTCAGGTCCTGAACGCTGGTGCAGGCTCCGGGGTAGCAAGCGTCTTGAGTTCTTACTAGACGAATATGAGGTCGATGATGCTACTCTGTGTCAGCAATCTTGTCTGCGAAGATCTGATTGTAAAAGCTATACGATAAAAGCCAATGAGTGGGAACAACCAACTAGCTGCCAATTGTGGAGTGTGGCTGCTGGAGAAGCAAATGATGGTCCTCCTTTGCCGACAAGGTCTGGCGGGTATGTATTCGAACCCTCGCTTTATGATAGAGACTGTCCTAGACTATTCCCAGTAGGTAGTGTAATGTCGAGAAGTGGATCAAGAAGGGAGACTTACCTGCTTGGTAGGCTTGCTGCACACAGAAGTTACCAAATCTCCCAGGAATTACTCCAGCACCAAAACCTTCATCCAAATTACCGAGACGACAAGATGACAATACAGGAGATTGCTGGGAAAGTCCCGAATTTTGTGATGGGTATCCGGGTTGGCTCAACATCCATCCTGAATGGTTGCGATCTTACTGTTCTTGTATCGTTGACTCTGCTGATCTAGCCGCGTCTAGCACTAGGGATCAGACGTTGGCAGTAAGACCGGGGGCGATCCGAATAACAAAGATAGGAGGGACGGTTACACGGACTATCACAACACATGCTGGGCGGGTCACAATTTGTCCTACGGCCGCTTGATCAGAGTCTCATTGTCCAAAATATACGGAAATGGACGGGCGGCGGCTGCAGATTATAAAAGAGCGGTTCCGCTCTCGTGAGATCTAGCAATCGCCAAGTACCAGATCGATATGTTGGAGGGACGAATCCAGTTTGAGCAGACAAGCGGAGAGTCTGTAAACACTTGAACTCCATGTACGTAGCTACGATTGAAAGGATCCTCATCTAGTTGGCGGACCATGAGCCTTCGAACTAGTTTCAAGTCCCATTATGTTGTGTTAACATCGTCGAAGTTCGTTGTGCAGTACATATGCGCATGATCGATGGAGCTCGGTGTCATGGATGCATTGTTGATGTAGCAGTCGCCCTGAAGTAAAGCTGTGTGAAGTGCCACAAGTAACGACATGTCTAGAAGCGAACATGTGTTAAGGCACTGAAATCGACTGCTGTAGATGATGGTTGTTTGTTCTCTGACATGATGTTGGAGTAGTTGAGTAGTTGAGTCGGCGAAGTTGGCACGGCTTCCGAGACCGGCTCAGAAGCGGAGGAGCTAGGCCAAAACTTAGGACGTACGAGCCAACCTCCAGCTTCAACCCTCGTCGCTCTTCATCACCTTGATCTGACAATCGAAGTCTGCGAAGTCTTGAAATTGCTGTCAGCCCGCAAGTCATACTATTCATCGTTGGTCTGGAGCCCTTCAGGTGACTAGACTGTCGATAACTGCGCCTTTTCCACTCAATAATGCTGTTCTCACGGTCGAAAAAAGACCCTTGGAGGGACAAGTGCACAACACTACTACTTCGAAGTATCAAAAGCCTCACAAATGAGTGCCGGCATTAGCCAACTCGACCGACCTTCAACCTTGAGTACCGAAGTTTCAGACGTTTCTCCAAAGGAATCTCATAATTTTCTGTACGAGCCCCGTACAAAAGGGGCAAACGAGTGTAGGTAACCTAATCTCCATGCAGATTTTACGACGCCTTTTCTGCTCCTTTTACGAAAATTCCCCGTGTGCGATTCATCTCAACTACTTCGTATCTGACCCCCGCGATCCAGGATCCTTCGCCGCACGTATTTGCATTGACTCTTACTTTCACATCCCAATAGAGCTCTACCCGACGTTAGGCGAAGCCGAAGATCCCACTGGGGAGTGGCTTGAGTTTGGCTGAAAGAAGCTCTCGTCAGCCTAGAAGAGGTTTTGAGCCTTACCAGATTACATTGTTATTCTTCATTGTTGGTCATTGCTCAAGCTTACTCTCACGTTCTTCTCAGGGATAATCTCGTGTCAAGTGACCGGTGCCAGCCAGGCGGATTCAACGTGCCAAAAGGATATGCGTCAACCTGCAAGCCATGTCGAAGATCGGCTCGTCTTGAGAGAGGTTCGTTTCTAGGATAGAACTTTGTTTCCACACGGCATTTTCACGCTCGTGCTGGATGCACAACTTGGACGCATTTATCAAGCCTAAGATTTGTGATGCTTTGAGGCTAGCATTTTCGGCGTTGAACTTGATGGCCACAAATCGTCGATGGTTCAGCGGCGCTGTATTTCAGCGTTCACGTTGAAGTCTCTCACGCCAGACAAAGGTTCGACGTCTTCAAGATCATCCGATCTTACCCTCAAGAACTTTGTTGTTTTCTTCTACCTAATAACTCGTTGCGAATCAGCCTATCTCATGCCTTCTTCCCCTTGTCTCATATGCTTTCCGCGGGTCAAGTCTTGTTTTCTGGGGTCTGATATCAGATGAACGGCACATTTTTGTCATGCTGAGTGGCAAGGGTGCATTGCCATTAGAGACCACCGAAAGACGCAGCTCGATCCCTTCATTGTCATGATACGCTTCTTTTGATTTCCCCTGCTCCTATCCTGGTTCTATGAGCTGTTGTGGCATTAACTTACAGCCTCCTATACACCGGCCATCTCCTTTGTCTATAGCCAATCATACTTCTATCGTACCGGCCACGGGTAGCAAATCCGCTTATACATCCAAATACTTTATACGATTGAAAGCTTACAATCGCATCAACTAAATCGACAGATGAGGAGAGTCTGACCAGTCAAGAAAAGCGGTGACTACGGCAGTGCCTTCAAGGATGTGTCAACTTCTTCGGCCAGTCAGACCACAAGGTCTTCTGTCGTATTACCATGACTTTTAATGATACTTTATTTCAAGGCATGGTTGTGAAGCTTGCGGATTAGGACTCATGCTTACGATCTGAGCTGTGCCCATCCGGATTTCCATTCTCAGATAGCGAGATGAAGTGCCGCAGCTCAGAATTATCACGAATCAACGTTGATATTTGTAATAGTGAGATTTATCACAGTTTTCATGCTACTAGTCTTGCAAAGCCAGACGAAGTGTCCTCAGGGACCACTTGAAAGAGAGAGAGAGAGAGATATATATATATATATATATATATATATATATATATCTACTTTACATCTCAAAACATTCTCAAACTTGCTCATCAGCATCTACAACCTTCGTTCTTTATTGCAGACCATTCATTTAGACTCAATATGATTGGATCTCGCCTTCTCCTTGGCTCCATAGCTCTAGGGCTTGTAAGTTCGAGCGTCTTGCCAGAGGTTGCCCAACCTCGATTGAGGGCTAGGGGATCAGATGGCTGCAATGTTGCCGACAAGAAATGTTGGAGGAGCCCCGACGCAAACGGGCAAGGTGGATTCGACATCGACACTGACTCGGAGACCATGTGGCCAGGTCGACTGCCTACGCCTGTCGACCAAGGAGTGAGCACAGTAACGACAACCTTGGAAGTTACTGAGAAGACTCTTTCCCCTGATGGAGTTCCAAAACTTATGCAGGTTGTCAATGGAGTCTATCCCGGGCCCACCATCAAGGCCAGTAAGTAGAGGCTGTGCCGTCTGGAGGAGTCAAATGTTGACACTTCTAGATTGGGGCGACAGGGTGATTATAACTGTTAAGAACTCATTGGTCAATAATGGGTAAGAAGAGCGTACATGTATACTGGAACTTTTACTCACTCTTAAAAGTACTAGCATGCACTGGCACGGAATCATCCAAGCCAATTCAACCGCACAAGATGGGTAAGCAGCAGACTTTTACTAGGTGTGATTTCTACTGATCAATTGTCTAGTGTCAACGGAATCACTGAGTGTCCTATCAAACCCGGAGAGGCCAGAATATATGATTTCATTGCTACACAGCACGGCACTAGTTGGTATCACTCTCACTACTCAGGTCAATACGGAGATGGAGTCATCGGCACAATTCAAATTGAAGGTCCGGCCTCAGAGCAGTATAACGAAGACCTGGGAACCTTCCCAATTACCGACTACTACAAAGATAATATGTATGTTACGGGAAAGGCAGCTGAGCATGGCGGCCCATCTAAGGCTCAAGGTGCTTTAATAAATGGGAAGATGAAGAGAAACGGCCTCGGAGTATATTCCAATACTGTCATTGAAAAAGGGAAGACATATCGCCTACGTCTCATCAACACATCTGTCGATATGGGAGTTAAGGTATCACTTGACGGTCATCCATTTAGTAAGTTCATATTTTATACGGCCTCTGGTTCTCTCGATCAGCACAACTACTCTTGACCCACATACAGCCTCTGCAGTGCGACCATTTCCAGTCAGTCATTACAGAATAGACCCGCTGACCATTCGAATTCACAGAGGTTATTGCTGCGGATTTTGTCCCAATGGAACCATTTCCAACATCGTGGCTCTTTATCGGCATTGGACAACGTTACGACGTAGTGTTCACAGCAGATCAAGATTCTGCCAAATACTGGTTTCGAGCTGAGGTACCCACAGGAACCTGTGCTAACAATGCCATGTCTACACCCGGTGCTGGTACCACGCCTGGTACACATAGTATTCTCGCGATATTTTCTTACTCTGACGCCCCAGCTACTCCCGCCGAGCCCACCACAACATCAACTACGACCTATGTGAAGGAGTGTCGGGAGGAACGAGGCATGAAGGCTTACCATCCGAAAGAAGTGCCAGATACTTTCAACTTTGTGGCCGATCCAACCGATGAGATGAATGTGAAGCAGACTACTCGGCCCGTTCCTGCTCCTAACAACATCAACAGCTGGCTCATTAACGAGTAAGTCGCCCGCAATCTCCTTCAAGAATCCCGGCTGATAAGTCTCGAAGTCACGAAATCGACGTCGAATGGGAGAACCCAACAATCGAATACGTAGCCAACTCAACCACCGCCGAAATCGTAGCAAAGCCAGGCTCAAACATCTTCATGATGCCCGAACCAAACAAGGTAATCCATCTCCCTCCCACATCCCCATCAAATCTTAATCACTCTCGACAGTACTACTACTGGGTAATCCAAAACTCCGCCAGCGGCCTCCCCCACCCCATCCACCTCCACGGCCACGACTTCTTCATCCTCGGCCAAGGAGCCGGGAAATTCACCGCCGAGAAAAAATCAGAGCTAGAATTCAAAACGCCTATGCGTCGTGATGTCGCCATGTTGCCCGGAAGTGGCTACCTAGCTATTGCAATCTACACGAATAACCCCGGTGTATGGCTTATGCATTGTCATGTAAGTTCTCACCATCCATTCTTCCTCTTTCTCGTCCCCTAGGTGATCTGCTAATGAAAGCATAGATCGCGTGGCATGTGAGTATGGGTCTCGGTGTGCAATTTATCGAACGCGAACAGGAAATCAGAGATAATCAAACGGCGTCCCTTACGCAGATGCTGGGTGAATGTAAGACTTGGACTGAGTGGTATGATAATCAGCCTTTTAAGAAACCGGATTCAGGGTTGAAATATTTGTGATTGGGTTTGTGAGCTGCTAGAGAGGATCGTGGTTCATGGGGAAGGGTATTTTCTCTTTTGTTAGGATTTCACTTCTTTGCGCTTTTAAGGGGGGTTCGCGTTTTTGGGTATAGGAACTTGGAACCGGGAACTGGGATTTTGATTTTGTTTTGAGGATGTATTGTGAGGAGATGGGATCTATAGATGGATGAATGGGGTTGCATAAGTAGATGTACGTCTTCACGGACATTACATGATTTCATTATACGGTGCCAGGTAGTGGGAATAGAAAACAGAAATTTGCGACATGTCTGTTCATTTTTCATATCTAGGTGCTGTGAGATTGAGATGTTCATTATTGCTTTGGCTTTCAAGGTTGGGCTGTAAATAGTCAGTGATGAAATTGTCGGAGATATTGAAATGCGATAGTCTAGTACTTGAATATAGTACTATAGTGATCTGAGGACTGTGTGCGAGAGTGAATAGGAGAGAGCGATAGAGCCGGCTACCGTTAGATATAGAAAAGATTCTCTAGCCTTTTAGAAGTCAATTGTTATGGATACGCATTTTTAGATCCAATATACCTTGACTTACTTATAAATCTAAACAATTACCGCAGTGAGTGATGACTCGTAGCCACCCCTTAGGATGCTCGCGTATGAAACATCTGGGTGTCCTACAGACAGACGATAGAACATTCAGCCATTCTTGGGGATTGGCTGTATTCACATTTTGGTCGTTTACACCTGAGCGAATGGCACTACGGAGTACAGCTTCTGAATGGTAGATCTTTCATCGTGATATCCAAGTCTACTCCATTTAAAAGTACGAGTCGCACGCGTGACCCGCAGAATTCAAAGAATAAACGAGGGTCGAGGAGATTTTGCGTTTGCATGTTTAAATGCATGAGAAAATGGCCGATTTCCTTTTTATGTACTGCCCGCCTCTACCAAAACTCAATTGACTGCTCCCCGACGACGCAACATTCGCATATATACATACGCCTTATTTCCCGCTGCGAATCCGGTATGGCCACCTGGTCACCCTCCTACCATCCAGCAAACAAATATCAGAAGCCATCATTCCCACCCATAAGCTGCCCGAAGAACGCATTATCTCCAAAATAGCCACCCAAATCACCCACGCCAAGACTCATCCCAATGGCCTGCTCAAACCCACCACCCATGGTATATCCGAGGTCCATGCCAAGGGACGGGTCGATGTTGCCCAGATTTGCGTAATTAGGTTGCATGGACATGGAATTCATATCGTATCCTGGAAACTGCTGCTGCCATTCGTTCGTGGAGTATTGATTCGTGCCTTCGCCACGAGACTGGGCTCGTGAGTTGCCAGTAGCCACTTCGCTAAGGAGTTGAAGTGGTGTGTTAGCTGGGCTAAAAGTCTGTTGGCCGTTTTCTGCTTTGCCGTTCTGGCGATGAGCTCCGGAGTTGGCGTTCTCTGAGGAATCTTGATCGATAGTCAGAATTGTTGACACGGAGCCTGGCTCGCCGACTTTGCCTTCTCGTTGGCGGTGAAACCACGTCTTCAGCATGATAAGGACCATGAGGAACTTTGCTGAAGGTCTTGACTTTTCGTCCGCAGCGGAAGATTTGAAAATCTCGACCAATGTGTCTAGATACTGCTCGACTTTCATGTTATCTTTATTGATAACACTTCCGAGCTCAGAGTTTGGGGTAGCTGCAGCAAAGTACATTTTGATGAGGACCACGACGGCATATGCTACGCGGACGAAATTGAAGATGGGAAGACATCTAATGGTCTCGACTTCGAATCTAAAGAAGTTTTCGAAAATCCCATCGATTGCCATCAAACAATTAGACAGGGCACCGATATGCGCGGGAGTGAGCTTGTCAGGCTCTCTTTCACTCGGGCGAATGCTTTCTTCGGTGAAGGGTGGTTTGAACTCCTCCACGTTGTGATCAACATGCATGGCTACTTCGTGGATATACAAGTTAACGACATGCTCAGTCAGTTTTAAATCGGCTAATTACCTGTTAGTATCCAAGTATTGAATTGGGAGCCACAATGTTATTTTGCTTACCAGTCATAATCTCGGGAGGAATTAGGGAGCTCCACTTCTCCAGGTCTCTTTCAAATCCCTTGAGAGCATATTGCACCTTCGAGTCCGCAATGTTCACGGTTGCCATCGGATCATCCATGGAGAATTGCGTGCCGACCTCCTCAGAAATGTGTTGGCTGCGAACCCATTCGCAAAGTGTTCTATCCGTAGGCGCTGCATCAGGCGAACTCTGCAAAGCATCGACACAATCCGCCATGAAAGAAGTCCAGCGAATGAGATTCGGCCGACGTAATCCCATGGATGCATTGCAACACAAGAAGTAGCAAGCCAACCAAGATCTTCTTGCCTCGAGACTCTCTGGATCAGGATATGGTGTTCTACGCCAAGGATTATCTCTCCATAGGCCTGCATACTTCGGCTTCTGTCCCTTACTTCTCTTGCCCATCCCAATGTCAATAGCCATGACAGAAGCAATATGGATCAATTGATAGAATTTGAGTTCTTCGAAATGCTCTGGTGGCCAATACCATAAAGTACTGATATGTAAAGCCTGTATTAATTCCAATGTTTTTTCTCCATTGACAATGATGCGCTCAGCATAGATGCTCATCACTTCCTTTGTCAGGTTCCGCTGCAAGTCAGGGTAGCTCATTCCAGAGCTGGCGCTCATAATAGCTAAGAAAAGTGTTGGTTTGGATTTTCGAATCTCTGCTGCTGTAGTACCGGCTGGAAACACAACGGCTGGAAAATGCGGAGCCATCTTCTCAACATACGCATCGAACATTTTGGTTGCTTGGTCCATAGTCACGATTTTCCTATCCACAACATCCATGTATTCGTGGATCTGTGATGGATTCTGTGATGCTGTAGATTCACTAGCACCATACTGGGTTTGTCCACTCGAGTTCTCCACTGATTTGCGAGATATTCCTCCACTAAACATAGGCGATGTGCCCAGAAAATCGTGGCCTTGCTTCCTCTTCTGTCCAGCTTTCTGTCCAGCCATCACCATCGGAGGTGTGGATAACTTCTTAGACTCGTAGTCCGCAGACCTTGGAAATCCCGCATATTCGTTCGGGGAAGCGGTTGGAAAGACTGCTCCGCCAAGTCCACCATTTGTAACTTGCTGGTATGTGTTTGGGCGAGCCGGAGCACTCATCACCTCCTGCTCAACCGTATTGTTTCCTGGAGTAAAAGAAGTACCTTGTTTAGCAGCTTGCAGAGTGGCCGTCAGAGCGTCGATTTTCTTTTCCAATTCTGCAACGCGACTGTCTGTTTTCTTTTGACGCTTTCGACTCGGCGCTGTAACAATGCAATTGCGACCGGCTTTGGCACATCTCTTACAAGGTCCTTCTTGGTTGTTTGGATCTGGCTCGCATCTCACCTAAAAAAGAAATCAGTCTGGGCTGTCTCATTGTCACATACAAGAAGTGAAGAAATACTCGACATGCGCCTGTAAACGCGCAGCGCGAATTGTTCTATTTTCTTGTCCATTGGGATAAAATAAACGTCGAGCTAGACTGACCTTCAGACTTCGACATTGTTCACAAGCTCTAGGTCTCTTCGCCTCATTCGCGTCATTTCCATCGCCATCATCGCCATCATGGCCCTCGTGGCTAGCGGATTGAGGTGTATGAGGAAGATATTGCGCTTGACTCTCCTGGAGGGGTGGATAATGTTGTTGCTGCGGTGGTAAAGCTGGAGCTATTCCGGGTGATTGGGAAAGATTTGAGTTTGCGAGTGGAGTGTGTACTTGTTGTAGACGTTGAGTATAAGCTCCTGCCGAGATTGCTGTATCCCTCAACCTCGGATCGATTTGTTCAGAAGCCATTGCGGGACTCTTCGCCCGGTGATGAGGGCTGGGGCTTGAGTCGGGAGTCGGGGTGAGGATTTGCGTCCACCGGTGAATTATCCTTGATGCCTTGGGATATGAGGCATAAACTCTGAGGTCAGATCATTTGCAACTACATACCTATCTTTTGATGACCTAGAACGAATTCATTAAAATACAATTTGTAGCTACCGTCCTCCTGTCAAGTCGACGAGCGCCACCTGTTCATTCTCCGTTACTAGTACACAAAGAAAGATGGCTTCTCTGGTTCATTCCTTCTCACTCTCGACGAAATCATAATGCTAACTTATAAGCAGTACGAATGAGGCTCCGGGTATCTTAACGGAATGCGATCCCAAACTCCTACTCGGGCTGAAATTAAATAAGTAATGCCTTGCAACGAATCTTACAGATCACTCCCCACAAGTAGTCACTGTTGTAGACTATTAATACCTTGCTCTGGTGATCCATCCCTGCTCAGTCCAACAACAGCCCTTATATCCTCTCTGTCTGTCTGAGACGAGCCAAGTTCGCTGACCAAATTTCGGAAAAGGCCCCTCAGCCTCCGCTGGTACCACCAACCACAGAAGGTGACAATCGCTAGAAACAAAATGGCTATAATAGCACACGAGACCCAGTACCTTTTCGCATCCATGATCTCTAGCGCGTAGTTTTGGCTGACGATGACGGGGACATGTGCGTGAGGCTTTGTCCAATACTCGGCATTAACACTGCATTTTGATGCGGAGTACACACCCATGAGTTGCATCATAGTGCCACCAATTGAGGTTATAACACCACCAAGGCCAAATATGGCTGCTAGATTGTACCAAAGGATCGACCAGAGGGTAGGAAGAGTCCAAAATCTTCCCTCCTCCCAGATCGATTTGATATTGGTGGGTGTATAGAAGCCGCTGCGATCGAGAAAGCCGCCTTTCCGGAAGAAGCTGAAATACTTTCCCCTCTTTGGCGGACCTGAGTATGCCCACATCCAAAGAATGACTTGGCAGATTTGAGCAATGGCATAGATCAGGAAAGTTAGAGACCGGCAGGAGACTCCGACTTGAGGTGTGAAATAAGAGACCAGGAAAGCCAAAATGAAAGGGATTCCCATCAGCAGGGAAGTCATGCCTAGAACAATTGTCCAACTCGTGACAGACATTGTCGTTGCAATTCGCAAGGCTTCCATGTCTTCGTCCAAGATCATATCACCCCGGCGACCTGAAGGTGGTCTCATTCTATAGGTAGAAATCACCCTATCGATCCAATCCTGCTTGCTTCTTCCACGCTCCCACAGCCACTTTGGTCGGTATCGGCTTTCATAAGCAAGTTCGAACAGTGTTCCAAGGAAGTGCTTCTGTTTGTAACATTCCTTTTCTTCGACTTCTCCGAACTCGAGGGCCATCACGCCTTCGAGTGTATTGGGGTTATTCCCAGCTAGCAGTAGCCCAGAAATAATGGAGATGTGAGGTATGATCATATACCACATTCCGAAAGCCAGGTCAAGGCTAGTATCCTCGTCTCCAAGACTCCCCAGAGTTGTGACCAGCGTGTAGCTGAACGCACCGAGAAAGAACACCACTGGGGCGCCAACACTTGAACCAAATGAGAGCTGGGTAGCAAGCATGGTTCTCAGACGTGTCTTTGTGCGGCCAATCTCTGACTGAACGAAGGTGCTGCGTTGAAGTGGAATCTCCTTGCAGTACAAGTCAGTGCATCCAGGTATCTTGCAACCAACGTCGTGCAATGGCCATTGTCTGGGGGTGCCCAGAGCATTGTCCCTATAAGATCTGAGCGGGCTGACTAGGTTCTGAATGTGAGTCCATGGCGAAGATGGGTTACGGCTCTGAGTGCCAGAGTAGTTAGGCCAGCGAGCGTTATCATCTGCATGCCTCCCATGGCTCAAGACAACAAGCTCCTCATCACCTGTGATAATATCAGGGTCAATATCGAGATTCCCAACGAGTATCACAAATAGAAGGCGTGCCCTCATGTCGATTGTTAGCCGTAGATTCGAAGTCTTCTCGTAGAGAAAGCTTATAACTTTCTGGTCAAGGTATGCCTCATAGAATCCACTCAGTATCATCGGGCTTGCGAATGCAAAACAAACACATAGCCATATAACGGTGTCGAGGCATACAAAAACTCCCGCTAAGATCATAGCAAAAGGCGCCACTATCCAGCTAATCAGTTGCGATAGATCTTGTACAAAAAGGTTCTTCCATACAGCAAGTTTGCGCCGTCTAGGGATGACTAGGACGAATATGATGCAGGGAATGAGGAAGCCAATGAATGGGTTCACCCATTCGCTTTCATCGCCTTTCCTCGAGTCGGAGAGTGCCCAGCCAGGACAATTGTTTTCTTGCCAGCCTGCTGTCACTACGACCTCGGGCGCGCCAGCGTAATTGCCATCCCACTCAGCAGTACATGGAAATTGGCCACGAGCATTGGCATCGAGGAATTCTTCGACAGTCGCGTGAACGTAGTCGGTCGTACTCTTGACGAGATGTCCATCCTTAAGCGCTAGCGAAGCGTTAACCGCAAGGAGGCAGCAGTGAGTAAAGTTTTGGCCACCCAAGGCAGGGCTCTTATGGAGGGCGGTATTTGGGAGATATTCGAGGTTTGCAAGTTGCCATACTGCATCTGCCACGGACTTGAATGTATCGTTCGCGTGTGGCTGATCAGCTGCGAGGGATGTGGGGATGCCCGCCAGGAGCCAGAGCAGGAGAAACAGCGAGTGGTGGGTTCGGTGCAGGATTCTCATTGCCACCAGATTCTGTTTGGTCCCTGGTTGAGTGTACGGTATAGTATGGAGTGAAAGGATCCGTTAGGGTATATGCCAGTCGTACCAACTATTATAAGATGAGACTACGAATCAGGCTGTCAAAATGGAGACGACGAAGCATCGCTGTGTCCGAAAAGAAATCAGTCTATGAAGAATGGAGAGGAAAGGTTTGACTCACAATCCGTCTCACCGGCGTCGATAAACCCCCATGGAATACTCCGAGACTCATTTTCCTTGAAGTATTGACTCCATGAGCGGAGCCCCAATCATTGGGTCAGGTGCGGAAGAGTGAGGCTGAGGCTGTACAGAACAAGATACTTTTACACGATAACTCCAAGCGAATATCACGTTCGCTCTTTCTGGATGCGATGCATTTCAGACTCTCGCTCAATGGGGGAAATGGAGCTAGAAAACAGTCACCCCAATTGATGTCCGAGGTATCAGATTCCAATAACGAGGCTCAGTGGGACAAGCTTGGTGGAAGCTTTCTGGAAGCGACTTGGAAGGGGGGCTGATGCAGCTGCAGGCGAACCAGCAATGTGCTTTGCCTCAGCCGCACGACACCGGGCTCCGCAGGATTGGATGTGAGCATGAGAATTTGCTAAACAAGAAGTACCACAGAGGGCACTTGGCTTATCTTTAAAAAGTAGAAAAATCAAGCGAGCCAGACGATGATTCCGTGATGCGATGTCTTGCAGATGGAGGCGGCTTGGTAGAATGCGGACACCGCACCCCAAGTCTTGTACACCGATCGAATGTTGGTGAGCGTAATCCAGATCTTTCTCACAAATGTAACGACTGGTCAATTACCTGACAAGAGCTTCTGAGAGCTAATATCGAGAAGTGGAAGAGATTAAAAGCTCTAGGATGATTCGTCTGCAATCAACGAAGTCGTACTTCCGTCCGAAAGTACAGATCTGCAGCCAACGTCTTAAGTTCTATGTACTGAGCAGGAAGACTAACTATCGTAAAAGCATTCCATCTGCATAGCAAATCGACAAGACTCCATCGAAATCCCAGCGCTTCGGATGACGATCATGTGCCGGTCGTAAATACACTCATATCTAGGTCTTTGTACAGTACATCGTCTTGTCCTATAGGCGAGCTTTCACCCACAAGCCAAGCTTTTCTAAACCGGCATTGCCATCATAGATGTCACGCTCCACAGCTCGAGAGTTGATCTGAGAATCATGTCAACCGAATTCCAACATTCCTGAGTGAAGTGAGACTTACATGTTTCGGTCCAAGGTCGCTTACTTTGTCGACACCCAGGAGCCTCATACAAGTATCAATCTCCGCCTTTAGAACTACAAATTGTCAGCCTCCGTCTGAAGTATAAGACCGCATAGTACTTACTCTCAAAAGTCCTCTCAACCCCTTCCGTACCACCAGCACCAAGACCAAATAACGCAGCCCTCCCTACGCCCACGGCCTTGGCACCTAAACACAACGCCTTCACTACATCAGTGCCTCTCTTAATCCCGCCATCGACCCAAACCTCAATCTTGCCAAACACCTCCGGGCAATATTTCCTGATCTCGAGCAGAGTATGCACAGCCGGGGGTGCCGTGTCTAGCGCTCGACCACCATGGTTCGACAGTATGATCGCCTTCACCTGAGGATACTGAGCCGCGAGATACGCATCTTCATGAGTCTGCAACCCTTTCAATACAATTGGTAAATCCGTATGGCTTTCTAACCATTTCAGAGTGCTCTTCCACGTCAAATCCGCCGCTGTTCCAAAGAACAAGTCCCTGCCCACTCCGCCGCCTGGTTTCTTCTCGGGCTTTGTCTGACCAGCTTTCACAGCCGAAGGCACAGGTAATTGAGCCCCTACAAGTGACGTTTTTTCATCATGCTCTCTCTTCCCAGGCACTGGCGCGTCTAATGTCAAGACGATAAACTTATATTTATCGGACATCTTGTTAATTCTCTTTAGCATGCCAATACTCTTCTCCCGTTCGTTCTGAACATATAATTGCCAGCCGAAGATCTGGCCTGGTAACGACCCCTCCACAATCTGTTCTGGGGTCATGGACGCATTATTCGAAACAATTTGACATGCTCCAAATTGGCTGATTCCCTGAGCTATTCCTCGTTCTCCATCTGGATGCGCCAGTCTCGCCATTGCTGCTGGAGACACATATAATGGTAGTCCAACATTATACCCTAGCATGGTAGTGGAGAGATCGGTTTTCGAACAATCCACAAAGACCCTCGGTCGCAACAAAATCTGTCTGTAGACTGCATTGTTGAAACTCTTAGATATCAGATCGTCACTCGCAGAATAATAGTACGCCCAGCATTTCTTGGATATTTGTTTCGTCGCCACCTCTTCTATCTCATCCAAGTTCAACAGACTCTCCATACTCGGCGGCCCTTCCTTCTCCTCTGATGTCTCTTCGATCTGGGGCTTAGGTATTGTGGAAACATCAATGGTTCCTAATTTCGCAGTAGGTGGGAGATTCTCTTCGAGTGTCCCCTCAGGGTGAATGGGGTCGTATTCTTCCGTGCAATCGCGGCCCGCGAGTTTCAATATTATGGAGGATCCGCCTGGATGTGAGGGGAGGAAAGAGGTCACATCCCATACGTTGCCGTAAAGACATACCCAGCAGTCGTCTGGTTTGTTATGTTTGGCCACTACTTCTGTCAGTTCTCACAAGTCTATATAGGTGGGATGCAGGCTACCTTCAGCGGCGTTGTATATCTTTGCCATTTCTGTGGAATAAAGTCGCAATGAAGATCTCTTGGAAACTGAAGCTGTGATGAAAGCGAATGGTACAATTGGACTTATTTGGATTCACAAAAAGATATATAGGCAATGGAAGAAAAGAGCGATCTCGGTGCAAGATAAAACGAAGCCCAACGCTACGCAGACATCAATGAGCCGTCAAAATGCGGATGCTCCCCACCTTCAAAACCCGCTCGAGCAGCCAATTAACGCTTTGAGTTTGTCATTTGGCCCGCCTGGGCAAAGTTGGGGCAATTCCCCCACTTTTGCTCGCTTCTCGTACTACCCTAGCCCCTGAATTGCAGTATCCACCTCAAATTCTCGCTTACACTCTTTTTCTAAAGCGAAGCAACTGGTGCAACTCTATATCTTAAATACACTCTACAAATTCTCAGCCCCTACCCCTCGAACAAAACTTTCTTACTATCACTCCCATTCGTCCTCATCGTCCTCAACCCCACACTCCGCGCACTCATCTGTCCAACCCTCCCAGACTCATCACCATATCCACATACTCATACTCCCTCGCCCTTCTCGTCTTCGACGGAAACAAGCTGCGATAAGTAGGTAAACAAGAAGCTGTGACCGCCACCGCCGGCTCTAGAATATCCCAGAAATCAGCAATGGCTCCAGGCGCAGGGTCAACAGTGTAGATTGTCCGCAAGATCGAGAATAGCGTGTCTGCTAGACCGAGCGAGAACAAGACTGCAAATCCGAGTTTCTGAGAGGGGGAGATATGTAATGATATTATCATGTATAGCGGTAGGGTCATTACTTGAGCTGTCAGCGAAGCTACTTGGAGGATCTTTGCAGAGGTTTCTTACTTGTTACCGACGAAAGCACATTAAGTACAAAACCCGTAATAATGATATTAGTCCCCACGATCTACGTCTCCGGCTTCACACAAGAATCTACACCCCATCAGCTCCTATAAAAATCCCCATCAACACTTTCACTTTCTCGCCAACAACAGACAATTCCCCCGGCGTCCCACACAACCAAAAAGTACTCCCAAAACACGCCGCAAAAGCCACACAATTAATCCAATCACCCCCGACCATACCCTCATGAAACCATCACTCACCCCAAACAACGCGCGATAAAACTGCAGAAATGCAAGTTTGACAGCGTATATGGTGCCCCAATACGTAAGTATCGCCGCGAATTGCAGACGGTATGTCTTTTGGAAGGCGGAGAGGGGAGGAGGGGGGAGGGAGGCATTTTCGGCGTAGGCTTCGAGGGGTGCGGAGGTGGGAGAGGAGGTGGATGTAGTCGTCTGGGAGGAGTTTGTGGTATGTGCGAAGACGGAGAATGTAGCGGCCGAGGGTTAGGAGGATTGCGAAGCAGGTGGTGGTCCATGCTAGGACCTGTGGAGGGTTTTGAGTGAGGGTTTGGATTGGAGAAGATTTGGAATTTAGTGGTTACCTTGAGACCGGTTTCAGAAAGATAGAACGTCATTTCTAGATTGTGAATCAATGGTCGAGGGGAGGTAGAAATCGTTGAATTTACTATATTCTTAAGATACAGATAATCATCTATCTGAAGCGTTCACCGCGATGTTCAACTTGCGGGAAAGTATACAGTCAACAGCACCCATCAGCTAGGGGAAATCAAGACAGGTCCGAAACTGACCTAATGCAAGTCCAAGCATCAAACTAAATAAGTAGCAAGCAAGATGCATTACCCACCATCTACTCTTCCCAGCACCTACTTACTGTGCTGACGCACCCATTGCAAACTTCTCCCTTTCTCTCATAAACAAGCGAGTCGTGCAACCGATCTCCTGGGATACAAGCGAGCCGCAACACCTTCCAGAGGTAGCTTCCACACTCCACAAACCTCGTTGCAAACCGCCAATCAGGGAAACAGCGAACAATGTCATGTAGACGAGTCCTTCCGATTGAAATGCGGTTGATATTTTGAAACCACTGGCGTAGCTCTGAGAGCGCAAATATGGTGACTAATGCATGGGGTGTTCGCTTCTCAGCAATGGGATTGCTGACATTTCTGCAGCCAGTGTTATACCGTCTCAGCATGCCTTAGTCGTAATGCAGAGAGCGCTCCTGCGAGCCTGCATACGAGGGACGGGTCGGTGGGGATGCATAGGCTCCATCATTTTAGAAAAGTATCAATAGACTAGATATTTGTTAAACATTTTATATTCATTATCCTTAGACCCATATATAAGATATGTACACTTCCATCCCAGTCGTGTACATGAGTAAATCCAAAAGACGCTGCTGCAGCCATGGCTGTCTAAGCAAGCGAATTTTCTAAACGCCGTGAGAATCATGAACCTCCGATACTTAGTTGAGTATAGTTATATGTACTGTATGTAACACTCGCTGGAAGTATCGCTATGATGGGTGAACAACTACGATGTAGTACTTCCCCATCCGCTGATTTCAACGCTAAGATTGATAATTGTACTCAAAGTCCACAACCCGATCAAGCCCCAGCCAATGCGTCGACTCATGACCCATTTGTTCATAGGAACCGCTATTAACAACCCGACAAGGGTGATCAAGAGCGTGACCGCAGAGACGATGAGAGTGCGACTGACATCGATGTTGTATGGCTTGTATTTTATGTCTTTAGAAGGATGTTTGGCGTGCTTGTGATTGGCTTCTTTGAGAGTCATGTATAGTCCGGAAATACCGATGCCAAGGAGAATGTTGAGCATAGGACCACCGAAACAGGCTGAGAGTGCCATCACAGGATATCCAAGACGCGCGACTGTGATATCAGCAACGAGGTCGCCAAGAGAGTTGCCAACAGCAAATATTGTGAGGCCAAGGATTGCATCAGAGATTCCAAGGATGACGCCAAATGCTTTCAACACACCAACAACTTCATTGGCAATCGTAGAAATCCAAGCTATTGAGACCACAAAGCCTAGGAAACAAAGGAGAAACCTATACCTCGGAGGCTTGGTTGGGGAGGTGGTAAACACCAGAAGGCCAAATGCGACCAGGGAGCCAAGCAGGGTGTAGAGAACAAGTTCAAGGAGCCATTTAAAAGTCGGCGTGGTGTTGGCCCAAATGATAAATACTGTGAATAGAGGAGCCGTAAAGATCTGTACCGAAACAAGCCAACGGTTCCAGTCGTCCGCCGCAGGGTCGTCAGTTGTTGAATCCCCGAATTGCTCTATAGAGCTGCTTGTTTGGGAGGGTTTGGAGAGGGGACTGGGGCTCAGATGGGAATGATGATGCTGATTCTCGATAGACACTGCGACAACTGCCGCGCTGTGTCCAGTAAGACCGTCTAATTTTGGAGAACGACGATTCTGACTGTCTTCTGTAGCTTGACGGTAATGTAGCCATTCACGTTCCGGTCCCAAAGAAGGACTATCGGGTATCAGCGTCGGTGCTCTTGACCTGATAAGTTGGGCTCTTTCATCCATCGTCACGGGCGTTTGAACATTGTTTACGTCTTCCGTAGTTTCCGATTCTACGACGGGAAGCGTGATCGCCAGAAGGAAGATGCTTGGTGCCGATATGACACTGATGAACTTATCCCATATTGACTTGTCCCTCCACGTAAACAACGTGGGAAACAAAGTGGACAAGAGGACGTGCGGGCTGGGTAGGAATCGATATGGCCACCATTTGATTGGCCTGTCCTGAAAATCTGACTCCATACCTTGCTCTGTGTATGTGGACTCGGGCGTAAGGGCAGTATCCGGAAGCATCAGGCTGGGAGCTCTTGAACTACGAGCAGACATTGCGAGTGGTGAATCGGTGTAGGCGGGGAACTGTAGCACTGGGGATATAGGGGATACTGGAGAGCGAGAGCTATCCCTGGACGCGGACCCAGGAATGTGAAGCCGTGGACGTTGTCTAGACCGCGTTTCCTCGGTATCATCTGACTTTGACTCCCGCTCCTCGCCAGAATCTGTGCGCAAATAACGAGCCCCCGGGTAGCTGTCGTTTGGGGGAGCTAAGCTGTCTCCCTTTCGATGTCCTCTCGAAGGTCCAAGGCTGACATCTCTTGACACTGAGCCTGAAGGTGGAGGAGAAACAGAGATCGCAGGGGATGGTGGTATGTGAAGGTTGTCTGCAGGTAACTCCAATTGGGAATGTCGTGGAAGTGTGGGTGTTGCAGCGACAACCCCAATGTCTGGAATAGTAGCGACACTAAATGCTGCTGGATCCGGTACTCTTCGGCTTTCGACATCATTCATTGACACCGCTCTCAGCCTCCGAGAATTGGAGGCTCCGTCGTCTGACTCGTCATGCTGAGTAACAATTATGCTGGAAGCATTATCTGAGAAAGGCCCCACTAGACTTTCTTGCTGATCGTATTCATGGTTTCTGATTGAATTACCACCCAATGGGTCGTCCGAATACCGTCGCAGATGGATTGGCCGTGCATACGATCCTCTGGACTTTTGAAGTGAAGAGAGGACGGACCGAAACTCCAACGCGCCAACCAGACTAGGACGAATAGGAGTGATCGTGTTGCTTCTATGGCCTCTTGGTCGCGTGACTCTCATACTATTAGCCATCTCTGCTGCCAGGTGCATTCCCTGGTCTCCATCCTCATCACTATCAGGACCCGTTTGAGATCCGTAGGCAGGGCTCAAGCCACCCTCCAAGGCATTGAAATCCTCATCATCTCTATATCGGGCCTGGCCCGCTGGAGCATCTTCGTCGTCGTCATCCTCATCAGCTACTTCGATTTCTTCGTTGGGCGTTGCTAGATAATGGCCCCGGGCAGCTGCCTCTCTCTCGCGGCGTAAACGTCGGCGACCAAGGTACCAATGCCAAATCACCACTACAACCACATAAAAGACGTAAAACCCGATCATGGCGCAGCATTCCCACAGATGTAGGTGCCCATCCGCGAGGAATAGCATGCTGAAGCTTGCTGCCACAATAAAGAATCCCACGTCTCTGACAAATGTTTTCTTGCCAACTTTGAACTCTCTGACTAATGCCATGGACCCAGCAACGACAGCTGTAATGAATCCAGCGGCTCCAATCAATTCTCCAACGGCCAAACTTCCACTGTGAGAGCTCATTGCAGCAAATGTGGAGAACACATCAGGACTTCCATTTCCAAAGGCTAAAAATGTAACGCCAGCCATGCTTTCACTCATGCCCAGTATGCTCGCGATCGTAGATAGATTTATGCAAAAGAAATCCGACGCAGCGATCCCGATAGTTGTGAAGAGAAGTCCAAGCCATAGTGTGAGAATTGTGAAGGCCAGAGGTGGGGCGGAACTGAGATCGCAGTAGTAGAGAGAGAGATAGGAAAGAAGCCCAGCTTCTTCATCGGGGCAATTGGCTTGGATGAAAGCGCATTTGTCTTTGGCATGATGGACTAATCGGCACTGTGAGAGACGGATTAGCTTGCGCGCATACAACTGGAACTCATACACCCACCTCCTCATCCCTCTTGAATAGCCGGCCGCTGTCAAGATGCTCCAGAGCTCGACGTTGTGCCAGTCCATATTGCGAACCATGTCTGAATTTCGCAGTCTGATCCGCGATCAAACTAACGATTGCAAATGCCGATATAAACAGGACCGTGACGTAGAATGCGCGAAAACTCAATTTCGGCCTTCTGGTGCGGGTTGAGGCCGCCGCATTGGAGGAAAGCTGGTGCATTCTTTGTGCATAGTATTGTCGACAGTCGACTGACGACAGTAATAAAGTGTTCTGAACATGCAATTGCGAATACAGATGGCTGCGGACGGGACTTGGCCACTTCGTAGGCAGCAAGTGAGTTGTTCGTAGATACCAGTCCAGTATCCTGATCTTGATTCTAGAGCTGCAAAGTTGCGTGGCCAGTGGCCAGCCAAGATGTCGTGCGCCTCGGGATGTTAATGATACGGAGTGGTGGAGCGTACCCGAGGGTGAGCACGTACGGAGTATGACGAAGCTTGCTGCACCTACCAAGCCGGGTCGGATGAAACTGGGTTACCGATGCCTATCGATAAACTCTGGTGGAACTAGCCCCCGGAACCTGACCCGTCGGCTTGCGTGCCTGAGGCTTGAGCGGTTGCGCTGTAAACAAATCGCGTTTGTTTTATTGATTTCGATGATCGCGTCTCCCATTCTCAATTAACAACTACGAGCCCAACGACACAACAATCAAGATGCCTCGAGTCGCTCAAGCTCCGCGCGGGAATAATGGAAGGGTGGCGTCCGGATCGCATGCGACCACACCCTTCAAATCGCCAGTCAAGTATGGCAACAGTGAAGGAGAGGCTCTCGATCTGGCTAATTATTCATAGAATTCCCCTCAACGACGATGCGCAAGAGAAGGCGAAGCGCATGCAGTCGCGGCAAGCCCTCCACGACATTCAGATGAACCAGATCAAGGCTGCAGCCTCACCGATGCGCAGACTATCGAATTACGACCGAGCCGGCAGTTCATCCCCTTCCTCGAATCCTAAAACACCGCGTCGAGCTGGTGGTAAAGAGAACAGCCTCGATGATGATATAATTACGGTGGGAGGGACTGCAGTCACGCCGATGAAGCGTGTTCCTTTATTGGCAAACTTTGAAGAATGGATGAAGATGGCTACCGACAACAAGATCAACGCAACAAATTCTTGGAACTTCGCCCTTATCGATTATTTCCACGACATGTCGCTGCTCAAAGAAGGCGACGGAGTCAATTTTCAAAGAGCCAGTGTTACTTTAGACGGTTGCGTCAAGATTTATACAAGTAGAGTTGACAGTGTCGCGACCGAAACAGGAAAACTGTTAAGCGGACTTGCGGACAGCGGCAACAATAAAAAAAAGCGTGGCGAAAATGATGAAGGCGAGGAAAGCGAGGAGGAAGTAGAAGATGAGGATGGGGTTATTCGGAAAAAGTCTAAAAAGAGGGTAAGTCGAAATCCCACGCTCCTAGCATCGCCATCTCTGTCATCTTTTTTCCGAGTCAGAGCAAGTTGAGTTCTGTGGCACTTTACTGGCTTCGCTGGTTTGATCAGACGTTGGTTCGTTCCATCATATTGTCGCTAGACCGTCAACAATATGTTGTTATCGACTACACGACTTGATCTGTCAAACTTCTTGGTTAACGGCTGAGGCACTGGCTTGCAGTGGGGCCTGCTGAGTTCTGCATAAGTATGCGTTGGGAAACATTTACCGTCACATACGACCATAGACTGAGGAGAATTGGGGCATCCCGTCCGCTCTGCCATACACAAGCCTCAGATCGGCAGATTAGTAGTTGGGTGGGTGACCACCAGCGAATACCTGCTGTTGTATGTTTTTTTTTTGTTTTTTTTTTTTTTGTTATTGCATTTTCGGTCTGTGCAGTGTCTATTGTGCCCTGAAACGGCTTTAAAAACAAGCAATTATTTAGTGTTCAGTGTGACGCATATCGATCGCTGTATCCGAATACCAACCACAACGGCTAGTGCGATAATTATTTCCCAGGCGATTTTTGCCTGGGACTTGCTCATCAACTGCGCCGTGTGGTTGGTTTAGTCGGAGGGCATTATCTATCCGTGAAGGGGGGTAGTGTATCAAGCCGATGATTTATGTTAAGTCAATGATTTCACATTTCTACCACTGGGGAATTGGTTATCTATCCTCAAAGAGGAGAGGGTATTATCCCAGCGCTTCGGTTATGTCCAACAATATCGCTTCATTTCCAACAAATCATGAAACGGTCCCTTGGTCTAGGCAACAAATCATGATCTGGCTCCATGGTCTGTCTAGCTGGTACCCACCAATTCTGTCGGTCGTCTAGCGTTACACAGTCTTTTTCCTCGGTCGTCTAGTTGGTTTAGACTGTCCGTGTATCCCCAAACCTAGAAACTGTTTATGGCGTCCAGCCGATACTGTGTGACGAGA
Source organism: Chaetoscypha palmicola (assembly GCA_003988945.1). Taxonomy (NCBI): domain Eukaryota; kingdom Fungi; phylum Ascomycota; class Leotiomycetes; order Helotiales; family Helotiaceae; genus Chaetoscypha; species Chaetoscypha palmicola. Next base: position 147,948 of record QYAH01000014.1, on the reverse strand, counting down.
CTATGTTATATAGGGAATACCAATTCTCGCTTAGGGAACCCTCTAAATTCCCCTACCACCTGCGTTCGCTTTTTGTAGCATGAATATTTAATCTTACGTCTACTATTTGCACTGGTTTCGTGTTCGTCACCTGGGCATCTTACGTCTGACGCAACGGCTGTATATCAGGGTTTGCTCAACAAATAAGCACGATATATGGCTTTAGTTGCCAGCGTAGATTTTTAGGCTGGCTACTTTTCCTTTCCCCCCTTTTGTCATTCTTGTTAATGGCAATTAGACCATTGTATATTGTTTGGCCTGTCAGCTTTGATTTGAGTTGAGAGTATCGTGAATTCCATAGTATTAGAATGTGTCAGATGTTCCACCGCCTCTGCAACTCAATGCCAATCCTACGACCAGCTCAGTGGTCACTTGGCTACGAAGTACTAGGAACTTCAGCACGGAATGTTTTATTTCTGAGAAGTGATGGCAGCGGCGACTGCTACGACAGTTCATCATCGCGCAACTCCCCTCCATCTTTTATATATTCTGCTTCTTTTACTCTTCTTATTCTGGGGGCATTGACGCATCAATTCAGCGCTACAGCTCCAAAGAGTTTTCCTTGTCAGTTGACTAACATGGGCACAGGCACAGCGATCATCCGAGGCAACTTTAGCAAGCTCATTTTCTGCAATCCAACTTAAGAAATTCGAGCTCGAATTCTCAGTAGATCCACTGTTTAAGAAAGCATCCGCAGATTTCGACGAGGGGGGAGCAAAGGGACTTTTGCTCAATCATCTTGCGATCGATTCGCAGGGAAGGATCGTTTTTGATAGCAGTGACGATGCGGGCGATGCGTCTAGCGAGGGTTTAGCCACCCGGAGGAAAGACGATGCTGATCAAGACGATGACGATACGGAGATGGATTCCATGTTGAGCTCGAAATCCGATGAGGAAGATGAAGAAGATTCTGACGTTGACGTTGGCGCGCTTGGCGCCAGATTCTTCCCAAATCTAGATCTCTTAGAGGCGCAAGATATCTGTCCATCACTGAAGAATTTCGACCTCGGCGATCCCTCTGGATCAATGGACATCCCATTCTTGAAAGCCCCAGAAGATTGGCGGCAGGAGAAGGAGAAGGCTATCGAGGAGGATATACCTGCAGTCGGTGATAGAACCGGCATTTTCTTAGACGATGACAATCCAATTGGATTCGATGACGACGACGATGGACTGTTGGGGACTTTTGATATCCCAGCCGACACAGGTTTTGGAGAGGGCGGTGAAGCATGGGCCCGTGACGCTGCGATCGAAACGCGAATGCGTGTGCACGATGCCGGTCTTGACAACGATGGTATGGGAGGAGGTGATGGAGACGATGGTGATGGAAATGGTACTGTGGAGTTCAACCCAGAGACCGGAGAATATGTTCTTTCTATGGATCGTGGAGGAAAAACACAAGGTACCCATGATGACATACTGAGTTATTTCGACGAAGCGCTACAAAAGAATTGGGCAGGACCTGAACATTGGCGGATCCGGAAGATCAAAGACATTAATAAACCTGCGACGGCTACGAAACCACGCAAGGAAAAGGAACCCTTCGAGATTGACTTCACCTCGTCGCTCAATCAGAGTATTGCTGAGACCATTTACACACCTGCTAGCTCTAACACCGTCATCTCTCTGCCCAAAAAAGACTGGAAATCGAAGACGAGGAATCTCTTACCGGACGATAAGCATTTCAATTCCAAACAGCTTCTCAGACTATTCTTGAAACCCAAAGCACGCATGGGTAGTAGAAGATCCGCATTTGGTGCCAAATCTGGGGGTTTCGGTCAAAGCAAAGAAGAAGAGGCTCCGGAAGGTGAGATGGATGAAGCTTTCTGGGCCAACAAAGAAGCTCCCGTTGGTGGTAATGATGAAATAACACCACAAGGAGACTATGATGCAAACTTTTTCCAAGATGATGGTCTGCCTATGGCTGGTGGAATAGACGAGGATGACGATATGGAATTCGCAGATGCCCGAGATCACTTCTCGCCCGGCGCCGAAGAAAGAGAAGGAGGTGGAATGGATGGTCTCAACAATGTTCTCAATGGTGGTATGACACAAGCCACTGACGGCGAAGGTGCCTTTGGTACCCAACTTGTAACGCAAAGTCGCAGGCTCAGGCCAGAGTATGTTCAATACGCGCGGGTGGCGAAGAAGGTCGATGTGAGAAGGTTAAAGGAAGAGCTGTGGAAAGGAATGGGAATCGAAGGACTTGACGATGTGAGTGAACCATACGAGCTCACGATTGTACGAAGCTAATGCATAACAGGATGTCCCACCTCAGGCGCCGAGCAGAGCCTCAGTGGCCCCCGAGCCCATAAAGGGAGCGGATGGGAGTCTGAAGTTTACATCTGTTATGCAAAACCTACAAAGCGTATATCCCAAGCAAGCCATGGACGACATCTCCACGAGCTACTGTTTCATCTGCCTCTTGCATTTGGCCAACGAAAAGGGACTTGTGATTGAGAATCAGGAAGGGTTGATGGAGCTCGACATTAGGAGGGACCCTACAGCAGAAATTACTGTGGGCGGTTGACGACTGGACTCCCAGCGGGTAATTGCTTGTACTATGATTCATGTCAACGGCGTTTAGTGGTGGGGCATATTGTAGGAATTGAGAGGCTCTAATGAATTAACGACGCTTTGCACGATACTACTCAGCCTTCCAACGCAATAGACATACAATAGACATGACGTGCGAAAGACCTAACTACCGACGCTTAAAGTTGACGTTGAAATAAAAATAACTCGAAACAACAGCAAGGCAAGAGATCTATGGATCTCCCTCGCTTCTTGGTAAGAGCTTCTTTATTCCTCCGGTCCCGAGACTGATGATGAAGGCACCGTGGAATGAAACAATCAGGATCTGTCAATCATCGCCCTGGGTAACACCAATCTCGCGATCCTTATAATGGTGTTTCAAAATTGGTACATTCCGCCTCCAGCGGCAGTTGCCCATCATCACGTGCGCTGCAGCATATCGGTGAAGATCTAGCCTGTTTCGGAATAGTAGGTAAGCACTTGACGAGGCTTGGAATATCCGCAGCTCACAGCCTGGACAAATTTACCAACGTACGGACTGTAACTCCAACATCCGCAGCATTCCATATTATTGATGCTGATCTTCGCAGTTACGAGCGAAGGCTATTTGTTCAAAGAGGATTGACTCTCGTTCTCCCACCACCTTCCGGCCTCGTGCGAGCGGAAATACCGCGATACTTACGGAGGTACATGTGTTATATTTTCTAAAATGAGCGAGTTAGGAATACTAGGGTTTTACCTGGTAAATCCGGGGGGTTTCAATAGTGCCGACATGGGCAGGGAAGAAAATATAACACATGTACCTCCGTATGCTCAAGCACACTCCTCTGCGGTCGCAAACCGAAGATCCCTTGACAGCGGGAGCCAAAAAGGGAATTCAGCCTCAACTGGGCGAGCCAAAATACTTCACTTCGTAAACAGCGGCCAGTCAGCACGGGACAGACCAGCGAATCAAAGGAGTCGCAAACGACGAGGAACCCACTGCCATTGGCCCTCTCGGACAACAATCGACAAAAGTTGAGCAGACGTGGGTACGGAGAGACTTGCAGGCGTCTTCAGCTCCCAGGCCGAGCATCCATGGCTGGCATGCCCATGTGCAGTGGTGCAGAGTGCACGCTATGGATGCTTTCGAAGTGGGATGCACCACTCAGACCCGTACAGTATTCCTTCGCGCACAAAAGTTGACATACAGAATCCAGATGGGAAGATCATGGTCACAGCTCGTCGAAGGCGTATCGATAGTGCCAGCGGCTGCACTGCAAAGTTGCAACGTGTGCGAAGTCAGCTGCTTCAAAGAGACGATTGAAAATACGCATAGTTGCGTTGACGCTCTCGAACGGAGAGCTACTGATCTCCTGGATTCTCGACTTCTTTGACACATCAGACCAACAATTGCAATAATACCAACGTCTATTCCCTCCATACGCGTGAGGCCTGTTATTCGGTCTCTTCCCGCTGCTCGCAAAGCTTTGTCGACAGGAAGGATGCACTTTGCCGTCCTTCCACATCGCAGCCTCCCGACCAATGAGATACCACCCAAACCGCCAAATCCGAAAATCACAAGTAGTAGAACGAGGCGCAGCCGTGCAGCCCTGTCCTTCTTCTTCTTTGTTTGTTGGGTGGTTCCATGCGGTGAGACAGTAAATTCGGCGCCCTGGCTGATGTGCCACTTGCTTGCGCATTCGAGAAATCCTGCCCTGTCTTGTACTATGCACGGCGTGGTTAGACTTCCGCCTCCATATGTAGGTTGATCTCCCTCCATGGTCTTCGAGCTGAAGTTTTCCTCTTTTGGTTCTTTCCTCTGTTTCTTCGAATCGCAGTGACCTTGCAATTGGGGTATCTGTCGCCAATGATTTGATTGTGTTTGGGCGTATGGTATATCTTATATGGAACGGCAAGGAAGTCATGCGGTTTGATGTGATCGGCCTTATGGCCGCTGGACTGATGGGAGTCTTGGTGGCAGGAGTCGACGACGACCCCTCGTTTGTCGCTGACATCAAAATCCCCTCAAGAATCTCTTTGAACTCGGGAACGTCCCAAGTGACTGCCACCATATCGAGGACCGATACAAGTAATACAACACTGTGGCTACTCCAAACCACAATCGTTGCACCGGGTCAAAATATTACCAAGGTCACAATTGTTCAAAGTACAGATTACCGTCAAGTCTTCCCACATTTATCAATTTTAACTAATTATGTCCGCTTAGATTATTGCATCCAGAAAAGTGGCGATGATCCGGACAATCTACCTTGCGACTCTGAGAACACAATTATACTTAAGAGAGAAAGCAATCTAAGGTTGGATCTCGCCGAGAGCCAGGCTGAGAACAGCCAGCCAAGTTATTTCTTCCTCTGTTTTACGAAAGCAGACGAAATGTGCGGAGCCTACAGCCCGCCCTTCCAAGTTGGAACACTACCTGCCCCCAATCCATTACCAGCACCACAGGATGTATGGATCTCGACAAGACCATCGGAGCTTCCACTCATGTCCCCGGAATTCCAACCAGGGGGTGTGGTCACGGGGACTGCCGCATCGAGTTCCAACGAGGCAGCGAAAACGATAATCGGAGCCACTGTTTCACTACTACCTAGCGCTACAGTCACGTCAGCACCGACGGCAGAAGAGACATCAGATCCTCCAGCAGTCACTTCTAGTTCAGGACTTTCTGTTGGAGCAAAGGTGGGAATTGCTGTCGGAGCAGTTGCTGTGGTCCTCATAATCCTCCTCCTAACCCTATTGTTCCTCCGAAAGAAACACCGCCAACGATCAAACCAGGACCATCTAATGCTAAATCAATCCCTCAATGCTGATTCTCACGACCTCATCGCCGAGAAAGAAGTATCACCAGGATCATACGAAAGTCCTACTCCAGCCTTTGGTCTTGCCCCAAACCCAGGATCACCAACGTCTCAAACTCGACACTCTGCGCTTGCTCCATATGATGCCATACCATCCCAACCATATAACGGCTCCGCGGCATCAATACCCCGCAGGAAACCAACTGTGAGCGCCACGAATATCCCGTCAGCGACAGAATCAGCAACGGCGACAACAGGAGGTGCAGCAGGGATGGGAACAGGAGGTGTGGCAGCAACCATCCCCATATCACGCGAAGTAAGCAGTGCTTCTTCCGTGCATCCACCACCTTCACATTCTCCAGAATCACAATCGAGAGGAGGGAATTTTGAGCAATATCAAGACGTCCCAACATACGGCACCGACCGACACGCACCACAGTTATTCCAGGGTAACCTGCAAAACGCATTTCTAAACGAAATCGACAGCGAAAGGGGAGGAAGCGCAGCATTAAGCGAAGCCGATCACGCTAGATTAGCCGAAGAGGAAGAAGAGAGGAGAATTGATGCTGCTATTGCGGAGGCTGAAAGAGCCAAAGGAACCCCACTAGGGAATAGGTGACGATTATAAATGGAGTTTTAATATGGCGTTTTTGCTAGGGGGCGGAGAGGATTTGCTTCCGTATCATATCATATTTAGCGGATTGGGTGATAGTAACTATTGGACGGGAGTGGAAAGTGTATATATGGTGCTATTACACCACGCTCGTTGAGTGGAGGGAGAATGAACAAACCTATTCAAAGATAGTAGTTGCAAAGTTTGTCTGATATGCTGTGATATCTTTCACTGAATTGTGAAAGTAGATATTCTGGATCCTGTGACCAGAGCTATGTTTTACTACTTGATAAGCTTACATCGGGGCTCCCTGAACTCCATTAGGACATCCTCAAAAGGGTCTTTCCAACTTAGTAATGATTTATATAGCAATCTCTAGCGAACCATGACTATTTCTTCAGTCAAACCATTTCGGACGAGCTGGTCAATCGATCTTAACAATCATACAATCTAAACGACCGAACGGCTATGATCAAATTCTTTCACACTACTACAACCCCTCACAATATGATTTACACACTCGTAATACACCATTTACTTGAGTGTCTAGTGCCCAACAACTAATCATACCCATACTTCATTTCCCAATCATCAACCATCGACATCCATCTTACTTCACCGCACCATCAACCTCAAATATGTGAACCACCCAATAACCTTTGTCCTCACGATACACACGTCCAGACACCCTGCCCACCTACCCACCTAACTTTTGCACCTCAGCCCGCCCCCCCTCTCACCACGCCCACCCATCATACTTACAGTACGAGCCTCACACACCCCTCTCACGTCATCCTCTCCTAAGACTCAAATCCCGCCCGCAATCGGAAGGAGGGAACTTCACAGCCTCATTCTGTATTACCGTCAGCGATGATATTTAGCACCATCTACAATTACATCAGGGGATGTTGACGAGGGAGGGTATGATGGATGGATGGTTTATTGTAAGATGGTGTTACAAGTCTTTTTTCATCGACATCACTTGATCTCAATAAAATCGGGTACCACAATTATACCTAATCATCCATGTAAAGCGGTAAAACAGCTATTTGCTCTCTAAAACATGTCTCAATTTATCTCCCCCGCCAATTAAAAACTTCACACGAACACCTACTTAAGCACCCAGCATTCACGCCTCCCGCGATATTGGCGATTCTTAGTTCTCGCACAAAAATCCGCAGATGAAATTAAACATAGAACACGGTTCTAGAAAAGAATCCTAAAGTATTTATTTAGACTAGAACAATCACCCCATACTACATCTCCACATCCGTGCTCGCTTAATTACTATACCACTAACACCATCATCACCCTCATCATCCTCTAGGTCAACGCACTACTATATAGTAAACGCACCCATGGATAATCCATGGATAGAATCAAACACCACTGGCGCGATCAGCCGCAACACTATACGGCCAGCCACCGTGTCCAAGTAGACAAACGGACATAAATTGAAGTTACCATAGTCCATTCCACGAGTCTATAAAAACCGTGATAGTCATGGTTAAAACGCAACAGAACAATAAACTATACTATACTATGCCTAACCGGTAAATCTCTAAACCTAAACCGGGAGCAGCTAATCGTGAGAAGTCTTGAAAATGAAAAGCTTTATAAAGAATAATCTATGTCTGCAATAGAAGTTATATCTAATGTGATAAGGGGTCACGCTTAGAAATATATGCTGGGACTGTCCCGTGATATTTTCTTAAACATCTTCACGCGATCTGAGATATCCTGATTCATTTGAAAATTAATATTCAATACTATTCGTCGGAGGAAGGAGAATTGGCCTTTGAAATTGTGGGATCGGCTAGTAGATTATAGTAGGTCGAAAGAACCATGCAGAGCTTTGCTAACAGGGAGTTCACAAGCACATTATAGAATATTCACGCATCCTTGAGTTGGTACGTATGCGTAGAAGGTGAAATCTTTCTTCCCATTCAAGTCTACTCGTCACCTGAATCCTTCTCAGAAATCATCAAGACAACTGCTAGGGTGTAACAATCCTCTACACTGCGATAGCCGCCTATGTAGTGTTTCTTATCTCCGATCCATTGTGCTGCCCACCCCCAAACCATGCTTCTCTAATGCACATGCCAAGAAAGCAAAATAAAAAAGAAAGGGGACGACTATTGCGTCATAGCCCAAAAAGTGGCATTCAAAAAGTGGCGAAAAAAAGACAAATGACAATGAACTCCAACTAATGAATCGCTATGATAAAATATGTATGCCCGACACTATATGAATATCCCAAAGTACACTTCATTACCGACGCTCGTTGAATACCGAAAATGCCGCTGCACCATGCATTGATTGACCGATTGATGTACGAAAATTTAGTGTGCCTGGCCGTGATGACCCCCTGGATTGCCTCGGCCCTGGCCTCGGTTACCTGGTTGAGGGAAGTACTGTTGCTGTGGCGAGTATTGACCTGGAGATTGTCGGCCTGCGGGCTGAGCGAAACCTGGGGACGGCTGTGCATATCCCGGGGAAGATTGAGCCCATCCTCCTCCTTGTGCAAATACACCTGCAGCTGGGGAAACTCCCCATCCAGGACTTTGAGATTGCATCTGATATTGTTGTGGTTGCTGACCCTGCATCTGGTATTGGTGGCCTTGCGTCGGATAGTGCGGTTGCTGGTACTGAGCCATGTTAAAAGATTGCGACTGACGATAGCCAGGTTGCTGCATCTGTTGCTGTTGGTATTGTTGCTGCTCGTACATCTGTTGCTTTTGTTTCAATGCGATGGCATGCTGGACAGCTTGACTGTTGATTCCCTGTTTAATTTGTTGCCTTTCATGTTCCCGAGCTTCAATGGCCCCTACTAAGCCTGGTTGAGGTCCAGAAGTGCGAGCCTTGTTTTGGGCCATACTGATGAGAGGTTGTCCAGTAGCGCGGGCCACGTGCTCTTGCTCCCTAGCAGATAGCCTCGAGCCAGCGTCAGGTGCTCCCGAGGAGTTGAGTAACGGAGCCGCAGTTCTAGAGCTGGGACGTGCAAGCATATCAGCAGAACTATTTCGAGAATGACCTTGTTGGGCTAACAATTCACTGGAACGATTGCGGATTAGAGGTGGCGTGGGTGTATTGCGAGGTGGTGTATTTCGACCAAGAGCGTTGCCAGATGACTGTCGCTGGTGAGCATACATGGGTGTTGCAATTGCAGCAGCAGCTCGTTGCGCTACGAATTGCTCCGCGGTGATGCTTTGAGGGGCAGCAACTTGAGGCCCGCTAGCAGCCATCCCGGGTTGCCATGCGAGCGACCTGCTCTCGCTAGAGCTGTTTCGATAATGAGCATTTTCTGGAGTAATGCTACTTCGATTTTCTAAGCGATTACCAGAGCTTCCAGGTCTTGCTGCTGGGCTTCGTTGTCGTGGGGCTCGATCTGGAGGGTAATTCTTCATGGCTGGGCTAGGGGAACTACCGCCTGATCGCGATGGAGTTGTCGTATAACTTTGCATGGGACCAGGACTCTGAGCGCGCGGTAGATTTTTCTCAGCAGCATAATTTATCGTCGGCCCAAAATTGATATCTGGGATCGAGACGCGGTTGTTTTCCACCTGATTTAGACTAGATTCGGGGTTGCCAACTGTCTTCTTGACACCAGCTCTTGGTCTCTCAACGGACTTCTGGGATTTTCGACTATCAATAGACTGTCTAGTGCTGGCATAATCAGGAGAAGCGGTTGATGCGTCGTCTTCATACACGCTAAGATCACTATTGTGTCGCTGCATTGTCGGGTATTCTGACCTTAAGGTCTGTGTTCTATGGTCCATACCAATCATGTCGAAAGCTGCTTGATCGATTACATGATTTTTCAAACTTCCAGTACTCGATGGCGAATCTGCATTATCAGAAGATTGAGTTTTAACTGTTGCTGTTCGTTTCGGAAGTGGTTTCCTGACAACACTCTGGCTAGTTTGGAGTCGTGTTGGATATTGAGAGTGTGATGCTGCACTTGAGGTAGAATCTGATGAAACCTGTGGACTGTGGCCTTGGCTTCGTTGATCCTGAGCGGAAGAAAACACAGTTGGAGGAGCGTAAGTCCGGGGATTCGACGTGTTACTGCCGTGAGAAGGAGGTGGCGGTGGACGAGAATCGCTGTGAGGAATCGAATTTGCTGAATTCATCGAAGCAAGTTGTGGTGGAGGAATGGAATCGTTCGTGTGAGAATTGGAATCTAGATTTCGAGATGGAGAAGGTTTTTCGAAAGAAAAGCGACGATTATTTGATGCTAACAAGCCTTCTTTAAGACCACGTTGGTTAGCAAGAAACTCTTTTGGGTTGTTGGCGTTTGGTGGTACCCCTCTCTGGCTCCTATCCTCCGCATATTGACCCACGTTCTGGCGTCCTTGTTCTTCACTCCTTCTCGGTCCATCTCCTCGCATAGCATATGCAGCAGCAACTCCACCAGCGCCCGTCAATTGAGATAATGTTGCATTCGACATACGGCTGTTAGCCCTGCGAAGCTCAGGCGATTGATAAGGCTTGCTGATTGGCAAGGCACCAGGTCCGTGATTGAACGCGGGTGGAGCGGCGACTGGCTCAGGGGTGGTCGTCGCTTGAAGTTCTTCAAGCTCTCTTACCGGAGTTGAGCGCGCAGGTTGTTCATCCTCGGAACTAATTCGCTCGGGAGTTGCTACATCCATCGGATATCGAAGGGTAGAACCTTGGTGACCTGCTGTGACAGCGTGAGGCGGTGGAGTAGGCCCTTGCTCATATGTTCCATCATAAGCCGAAGCAGGTCTTTGAGTTTGATACCGGTCCAGGCCTTGAGTCTCCGAGACCGATCGGTGGTGGGTGTTAGCAAGCTGTTTGACGGGCGTAACAAAGCCCGCTGCTGGTGCTGAGTCTGTTCGTGGCAAAGCTCCATTCTGTCCATCAGGTCCCCAAGCCGTTGGTGGTGATGATCTGACGGAAGCGCCGTCATCAAATTGTATCTTACTGCGAGACGGCCCAAAGCTGTTTCGAGTACTCCTTCTACTACTGTATCGACTGTTCGTTCGACTCCCGTTCTCAATTGCCGTCATGCGCTTCTTGGTGAGCTCTTTCATCTTTCGTCTCCACTCGCCTTCCCTCCATGTTGCGCTTCCTTGTTCTATGATTAAGCCTGACACGTCCAATATCTCCAGATATCCATATCTACGATGTTTTGGCATCGCGAACATCAAACTTTGAGGGTCTAATGTGTCTGCAATCAAGCGACCTGGTCTTCCGTACAAATTGAATGTGTCGTAAACCGGAAACAGCCATCTGAGCATCATTTCAAATCCAGTAACAGCAGGGTGTACTTCTGGCATGACAAAAACAAATCCCTCGGTAGTTGATGGCGGATTGGAATGAATGCTTATTTGGCCCTCCAATTTGACAAGTGTAGAGGCATCTATGAGGGGTTTTGATTGAGGGTAAATTGCAAACGCCGAATACGCGTCCGTAATAGTCGCAATCGGTTGCATTTTCTTGGTCTTTTTGGTGTCGTAGAACTTGATATCGCCCTTTAAGACTGGAAGTCTAGATCGATCATATGCTGACTTCTTTTTACCAACCTGTTTCTGCAATTTCTGGGATTCTTTCTCATCTGGTGGCGAAATAACACACCAGCAACGTCTCCACGGAGTTCCTGCTCCAAATCGTACCCTAGCCCAATCCTCGTGCTTGATTTTCGAGCGTTCTAAAATGGTTCCGATGTTATTGAGCGCTTTTCCTTTTCCTGCAATCAGTGCACCAGTGTAGGCCTCTTGTAAAGTGGCATGCTCGTACATTGCGAGTCTGATGCCAGCAGTCCATTGGACCAAAGAGTGATGTGAATTGAAGTGTAAAAGGTATCGATTTCGGCCAGCTGTCGAGATACTGAGAACGTTTTGGAGGGGGGCTTCATTGTCGGATCGTGTAGGTAAGGATTCAATCTAGATCCATTAGATTGAGCTTCTGATACTTCTCTTATTTCGACATACCATTTTGATCGATGCGTCAGTCAAATTGATGAATTTCGGCAGGACCTCGCCATCTTGGCCAGCAGTATCCAATTCTGCAGCATCCCATAATGACAGAACTGTTCCCACGAGTTGCGCAAAGCATTCCGTCCATGTTCGATCCGCGTTTGCTTTGCCCTCTGCATTCAATTAGCACATGCAGACCCCGGGATTTGGTAGACCTACGTGTATTCTGATCATCTAGTTTCAAGAAGTACCCCTCCTGATATAGTTTGTTTGCGTGGCTGTTCAGGAAAGTGAAAATGGGCTGTAACTCTGGAAGAGTGTCTTGATTTACGTCCATCAGAGGAGGCTGGTATGTTTGAACCATCGACATCGGTCTTGATGACGATACAGCTCGTTCTCGTTGAGGTTGAGATCTTGGTTGTGGTGATGTCCCATCCATGTTATAATTGTTCGCATGCAGGGCTGCAGGAGATATGTCCCCTGGGGAGTCCCTTGCTGGCGATTTGAAGGAATTCTGGGTTTTCTGCGAGGGGGTCGCTTGTGAACTTTGAGAGTCTCGGTCGGAGAATTTAGACATGAAGGACATGACTATGTCTCTTGGTCAGCATTCCCCGTTGGATTGCACTTGTACCGCGGACTCCAACTCACCTCGACTCCGAGCCCCCATCTTGCCACTGCTCATGGTTGAAGTTTGACAAACGAATGTGAGTGACAAGTGTTTGGTTCCTGAACTACCAGACCGTCGCAATCCGGAGTGATGTTTTCAGGTTGTCGACATACGCGTCGTCAGACTTGGACACAGGTGAAAGGGTTCGGGTGAAAATGCTAGACAATTGACGTGAATCTGGGGTTACAAAGCGCTAGAGAACTTTGCGTGGCAGAGGTCAAGAGCAGGTCAAGAGCGATGGTCGAAAACGAGGTTAGTTACAGACAGTACTGGCGAGAGCGAGAGGTTGTGTAGTCGAATGCGTAATGACGGTTGTGTAGATGAGGTCGAGGAATGACAGTACAGTATCTTAGTCTGCTCTGCTCGGTAGAAATTTGTGGCTCTGCTCAGCAACGTCACCGGAAGACGGCGGGTGAGGGCGGATCGCTTGTGCTATCGTTGCAGCGCACGCACTACTGCGTACGGCGGGGCGGGTGGTAGGGGAGGTACGGTACGGGATAGTCGGGACTGGGCGCAGCTCCCGAGGTCGAAGGTCGAAATGGAATCAAGTCCTCAAGAAGGACGATGATACTGTACGAAGTAATGATAATGATAATCAGCCCTCTTCTCTTGCCTGGTGAACTTGTCGTCGGGATCCAGAGCCAGAGATCTCCTCGCTGCAAGAAGTCGCTCTTTTACCAAGAGACCAAGAGCCGGAAACAGATTGGATTTGGATCAGATGGTCTTGGAGCTTAGTCACCGGCGCATCGCACGAGTGGCCAGCACCAGCACCAGCCTTCCATATCCCACCTGCCCCAGCCAGACAACCTTCGTATTCGAGATGCGTCTGTTACTGTACAGTACTTTGGATTCAAGGATTCAAAAGTCGCGAGATCGCCCCCTGATTTGGTTTCTTGGCACGTTGGCTTCTCTGCAGTACGCGTCATTCCACTCCATCTCTCTTTTCCCGGCGGCACGACTCTAGTCTCGAGGTAAGCTTAAAACTGCGATCATCTGGCGCTCTTAAACATCCTTTATGATTGGTGAGCTGTCTACCTACTTAAGTAAGTAACTAAAGGTAACCAATTGGTAGTGTACTTGTTGCTAGCTTTGAACAATCTCAGTCCTCGCTTAGCCATATATTTTACATTTACAAGTACTTCGTGTCTTCTTTGGACGCACTTCCACGGGTACTTCTACGTCTCGTGCTCAGCATGCCCGTCTGCAGGCGATACGAGTGCACCATACTCGTATTATATTGCTGAGCAGCCGTACACGAGTTGAGCGGGCCTCACTTATAAGTGTGATAGTACATTTTCTTGGCGTGGAGAGCGTTACCTTAGCTACACCAGCAACACTATTGCGGCGTGCGACGTGGTTTGGTACTGACTGTACTCCGTACAAAAAAGTCCCTGCTCTTAAAGAGAATGTAGTCAACTTGCGAGCTCACCTTGCAGTCCTACACCAGTCTTTAATTATGACATCTTTGAGTCAAAGATGCTTGGGAAATCGTCGATGGGAAGGCAGGAGCGCAAAAGCACATGTTGTGCAAGTTACATGACCGGATGCAGGAAGTGCTATTCTTGGGATTCGCATGCGCACAACGCCGTCAACCGGTTGTTGTACGGGTCATGGAGTACATGACTTAAGGTTTGTACTGTAAGTCATACTGCCCTTCTCAATCATCACATATATCTTATATCCAGTGTAGCTAAGACGGTGTCCATTGCAATGCGTGAATAGCAACTTGGTCGAGGTTCGTGAAGCGCTAGCATTCCGGTACTGTACTTGTCAAGGTAGATTTGAGACAATGACGGCTGACGAGAGCGTGGCGCACTCCATGACAACGGCGGAGGCGTGAATATCAGGGCAGGCAATACTCCGTACAATACAGACAATAATTCCTGTTGTTTGGCCAATCTGCAGTTCTGTAATCCCCCATTTAGCTATGCATCTAGCCCTAAAGAGGCCTAATTGCTGATCAACTAGACAATACTGTACTTCGTATTAATTCACGCTTCATACCCCTGGAACCTTCCGATTCCATCTGGCCCTCTGCTCGGTAGAGCTATTGGATGTGATTGTCCAATTTCACCAGTGCTTGGGATTGCACTGTTTCAGATAGGCACAATTCACGATGTGTATTTACAATACTTCGAAGTATATGTTCACGTCAATCAATTGGACGAATGATAACTCACGCTGACCCCAGATTGCAGGTTGCAGCTTGGACTCGAGCTCGAGCTCAAGACAAAGTTTTCGGCAACCGGCAGTGCCCAGGTGACTCGGGAAGCCCTGGAGTGCACGATCTATCACATCACGTGTGATCTACAATCGGGAACCTTGGAACCGACTTATCAGACCGGAGTTGGTTGGGAAGTACGAACCTGTGAGGACCACATCGGAGAACGACTTACTGATATACCAATACCCTCCCACGACGCTGGAATGAGGAGGTCGCTTCTTCGAACTCATCTTGCGCGAGCCATCCCACCCGAAGCCCGTCGTACCTTTCTCCAAAGCACAGCCAAATGTCTCCCTGAGTTGACGTCAGACTCAACGTCGACGAATGCGACCACTGCCCCTCTACAGCAAAGTCCACTTCCATTTCGATTCGAGACTGGCATTTCCTTGTATGCCAAAAGAGCACCCAGAGCCTTTCCTCCGCCCTTCCTCTCGCGGCCCTCTGGTTCATTCTCCGATCCCCTAAGCACGCATCACCGAAGTCGGGACAGGCGCGCAACCGTGAATGGGGAGTTGATTCGGGGACTCACAAATGGAGACGATGCGGTGTATGCGAGTGAGAACTTCATAGCTGCGAACGATGGAGTGGGCGCGTGGTCAACAAGACCAGGAGGCCATGCCGGGTATGTCAGTTGGACCAATTGCGAAAGCGTTCCTAACGTAAAGTAGACTTTGGTCCAGGTTGATTTTGCACTTCTGGGCTCTAGAAGCAGAGCAAGACGCCAACAAATCACGATCTCCGGACCAGCATTACGTGCCAAATCCAGTCGAATATCTACAAAAGGCATATGAGCAGACACTGGTTGCGACGTCGGAACCAAATCAATGGCAGGGCACTACTACAGCAACGGGAGCGCAATTGCACTTCCAGAACCAAGATGGTGACCCGAACGCTCCTTCAGCTCCACTCCTCTATGTAACGAATCTTGGCGACTCCCAGATTCTCGTTCTTAGACCCCGAGATACAGATCTAGTCTTCAAAACCACGGAACAATGGCATTGGTTCGACTGCCCGAGACAACTAGGCACGAATTCTCCGGATACTCCCCGCGATAATGCAGTTTTAGACAAGGTTGAAATCGAGGAGAATGATGTGGTTTTGGCTATGTCCGATGGTGTTATAGACAATCTTTGGGAGCACGAAATCATTGAGAATGTGGTCACTAGTATACGCAAATGGGAAGAGGGCCATGGTGGTGAGGCCACTGGAGATCGACGAGGTGGGGCTGGCGGAGGCATGGCTTTTGTTGCGCAAGAATTGATGAAAGCTGCCAAGGCCATTGCCACAGATCCCTTTGCGGAAAGTCCGTTCATGGAACATGCTGTTGAAGAAGGCCTAGCTATGGAAGGAGGTGAGGTTCAGACTTCAAGTAGGAAGAAGCGGTTGGCTAACAAAGCGCAGGCAAGCATGATGATATCAGTGTTGTAGCAGCCCTATGTCGACGAAGCAACGGCTGAACTCTTAAGGACGACGGTCCGAAAATGCTTAGCTGAAGGATCCTAAACTAACCACATCTACAAGGCCAATGCTACGCCCCAATCTTCATATCAGGTCCCGCGGCATAGACCCCGTAATGATCGCCCCGCCACCGAGCTCGGGGTGAGAAATGTCGATCAGACTTCCAGAGCCACATGACCAACTTCCTCAATTATGATCTAGAATCCTAAGTGGCTACGTCAAGAAAGAGATTGTTGGATACTTGCGGGACACGTGGATGAGGAACATGCTCCATCCATCTTGTGGGGTATTGACAAACTATGCAAACACGCTAGTGGTAGTAGCGGATTTATTGATTAGAGTAAGTAGCACAGTATCACTGGCAACGTCTAAATCGAAACTTATTTAGACTCTAAATAGAACTGCGTAATGTTTCCCCCATTTAACTTTTTGTTTTGTTCGCTTGTCAAGTGCCCAGCCCGGTCGAACGAAGAAAATCCTTCAACGCAATCTTGCTCAGAAGCTCCTTTTGGTATGACGTCTATCAAGTAATCGTCGAATCGTCGGTCGCCTTTCTAGAAGTTGATATTAATCAGGGGTTTCCCATCGATAGTAGTAATCTCGCTTGATGAGAAGAACACCCAAGATAGTCGTCATCACATGACCCAGCCCCCTTGTCTAACCTAAGCGAGTGATAGAAGTGGATTGTTTCATCCTATGATGACAACTTTCGACCCAGATAGCAGGAAAGCTATGATTCGCTACAGTCGCAGGAAGACCGAAGATGACATTGTGAGGGCTCCCGAACTCGAGGAAATTAAAGAGTAGCTGACTGTATTTGAGCCAAGTAAATTGCAGAACTTTACCTGGCAGCGGCATCTCATCGCTACTCGCCTCCTACGGTGAATATCAAGAATTAAGACCCCGCTTCTCCATTCGGAAACCCTTCCTAATCTCAAAACTCTTATATTTATATGTCAACTCACTCCAATCGCTCAACTCAAATATGTGCCTACTCGTCATCCTCTGAAAACTCTCCAGAGCCAGAATCAGAATCAGACGCATCGCCATCGCCATCGGGCATCTTTTATTCGAACTCATATTCTCCCATTTCGCCACATTCGTCGAACACATCCAGATCCAATTGACAATCGTTGTCGTCACGAAATGCGTCACGTACCTCATCAGTCGCCTCAGTGCTCGTCGCAAGCACCTTGACAACGACTCCTTTCCCGGGCTTGCGAGCTAGATGCAATATCGTTTTCAGTACCATTAGCATCCCGTTTTCATCGTCATCGCTCTCGTAATTACCAATTTCGTCGATGATGCAGACCACTTTCATGTCTTCTGGAATTTGGCGGATTAACCAGACTAACAGCTTGCAAAGGTCTTTGACCTCTCCCTTCCGGATCTGCTCGAGACTGTTTCTTCCCAAAGACGATAGATCGTAGGTGCGTTGGCGCAATATTTGAGCAATGAAACTCTTCGCCATAGCTTTTCCACCAACACGGTCGTCGCCCCCTTCAGTATGGAGCCCGCAGAAGAAGGCAAGGTGCAAGTATCGCTCTTCAGACAATATACCCTGGTATAAAGTTGCGGAGACAAGTGACAAGCCAGATATTTCCGCTCCATCGGCTCTCTCATTGGACTCGTCCCTTTGACAGCATACTCGACGATGATTATGAGGGAGATATGCTCGGCGAAGAAACAGACCGGATATTCAAAGATGCTCCTGTGTCATCGCCATCTGCTTCAGCTCAAGTATCAGCACCCTCAGCAGTCGTGGCTCAGCTAGAAACTGCGGCAGTAGGATCAACGGAAGGAAATGCATTACCTCCAACGGCACCAATAAACAAGGGTCCACCTGGTGCCTACATGTTCCCGAATCCTGCGTATCCTCAATATCAGCAAGCACCATTTGATCCCCAGATAGGCGCTAGTGCTACGAACCCCCACCAGCTCTAACAGATGTGGCAAAACATGTAGAATATGTAGAATATCAATTCAGCTACGTTGCAGCAAGCAATGATGCTTGGGCAAGGACCACAAATGTCTCAGATGTCACAGTTTACATAACAGCAAGCTAGTACACAGAAAACCGCGAATCCCAATGTGCCGAACGCGGACGGGTCGGTTCCACCAAATTTCCGTCAATTCTAGATTGAGGTGCGGTAGAGTTGGCGGCGTGAGATGTAGTTGAAGAAGTAGAGCAGGGTAAGAATAGATTGAAATAGGCGCGTGAGAAGTAGCGTGACAAAAAGTAAAATTCAAACTCTTCTTCCTATCCCAATGCAAGTGCCATCGTCACTCTAGATTATGGACTCCAGATCCACGTTGATATTTCCCTTCTCATGACAAGCGAGGAAGATCGAAGACGACCACTGTGCCTGTCCGCTGCAACAGATCGACGGAGAGAAAGTCTTTATACACTCGACACCGCAAGACCTGCAAGGCTTTGCTGATTCCAGCAGCTCATCTGTCCAATGATATTGTGTTATATAGCGTAGCGTTGCATCACTCTCTAGTAAAACTAGAGCTAGTGCGCCCTTCGATTGACCTCAGCCCTCCCCACTGCCAAGAAAGGATCGTGGTGTATACATGTTTTGACATCACACTCACCTTCAACCTCAACTCATCAGCCTACACAAAGGGGGAGGGATATCCTAATTTGAGCAGATGGCAGAAAATTGCCGGAAATCTGAAGTAGGCAATCCGCGCTTTCGAACACTTTTGAATTAGTCGACAGACGGCTGAATGAACACGGATTCTACACTCGACTATAAGTGTATGCAACGAGGCAACAAACATTCTTTTCTCATCAAGAGCGATGGCAGCTCTGCGAATCTTCGTGTTTCGTGGGCCGTCAACTTCCATTGTCACCCAACGATCAAGTTCCAGATAACAACGCACGGTCGAAGCTGTCCTGGAAACGGGTGCTTCAATAGCAGCTGATCTTGAAAAGTATGGAATGTGAGAGCTCGTAAAGATGGGCGAGGGAGATATGAACAGCATGATGATGAAGGGCATGAAACAAGTGCTCTACTGACCTCTCGCAGATCCAACACTCAACATGAATCCGAGATATACCGTATGCAGGTACTCGCACTCTAAGGTGCTCAACCTCCTCGCAGGCTCCACCCAGATGTAACAGCCGCATCGCCAATTACTTGATCGCAGGCAGATAAAGCTCTACATAATCTCTGCGATATCTCTGAAGGTGCATGAGCAATCTTGTTCCCACTCAAACAAGTCGATAACGATATCATGGACATCGAAAGCCGAAATCCGTGGAATACCACATGGGAAACGTCCCCATTTTCCGGTTCCGTCATGCCAGATTAGGGAAATCTATCTACAGGAGTCTCAAGCTGGAGATTTTGAAACTTGAAGGAGATGTTGTCTGCCTCGGTTCGCGTGGTGTCTTTTCAGCTGCTAGAACTTGTTGTGCGTACTTGTTCTGAAATGTTAGAGTTGCTGTTGTTCGATTGATTGATTGATACAGTAGTACTGCTGCATTCTTCCTCCTGCTTTTACGTGTCTTTGCTTGCCTCGCCGACCTTTTTGGTCCAGTAATTGCACTGTACAATGCCCAGTGGCTTGGTAGCTACATTCGTTCGTTGCTTATCAGTTAAGTTTGTATTGGCCGCTAAGAGGCCGAGGCATGGTGTACAGTACAGTACATGATATTGATATGACGAGAAAGGACAGGAGAGGCGTCAGGTTCTTGGGAGTTACAGTATCCCGGACTCTGTTCCTGTGCCTCTTATCTATCCAAGATACTACAACAATATTGTCGTTAGATTGAGGAGCAGAGGAGCATGATGATTCAAAGACTCCCACCTGGATTCCTGGAGGTTATAATCGGTCCACTCACGGCATTCCCGTCATTTCAACTCGACCCCGGCTGAGTCCTGCACGTCGACGTCGACCCCATTCGATTGCTCCCCGTTGTGCTGGGCACGAACATGGCATGCACCAGTGAGAAGCTTCACGCGGGTTTACTCCATGTACAGTACGGAGTAGGGGATGCTTAAGCGAAGAAGCTGCAGCAGTTATGATTGGCGACAAGATCACCGAGGTCTGCTTGACAGCTGGGGGTGCACGCACGCGCTGATGGCGTCTTGTGCGATGACTTCTGGGCCGAGTTCAGACGGCGTTGACAGCGCGTGATGCTGTTCGTTCTATTATATTACCTAGGTAAACCTAGGTAGAAAAACGTACTCGAGGAACTACTCCATTGCAGTATTTCGAGAGACCCCATATCCAATTAGTCGCTGTTAGCCGGTAGAAGCCGGACTCAAACTTACGGAGGAGAAGCGTACTTCACCAATAATGAGCGGCTTCTAGAAGGAGAAAACTCAAGCACTCCACCCGTCGGAGTCTCGAAGATGGCTTCTACAGCTAGTCTACATCGGGTATGAGCAACCCGGGCGAGTGAGAATTTTCCCTCTCCGTCCGCTACGAAGTATAAAATCTGAATCGGTTTTTCATCCGAGTTACGTAACGGGAAGTTGTTTGGGCCGTATCGACAAGCTTTTCAAGCTTCTCTTGTGGTCTCACGGCCGTTGCTTGATAGAAAAGCCCAGCGTTGGCGGTCGTTATTGGCTGCAGATGGCGACGGTGGCTGACTAACGGTCGATGTTCATACTACAGTACGGAGTACTTCGTACTACTTCGTACTACTTCGTACTACTTCAGTCTTTCTCCATCAGACGAGTGCGCCAAGACCGCAGATACTTCAAAGTAGAAGTATGATGGAGGGGCGAGCAGGAGGGAAGGCAAGTTAGCAAGGGCCCTAGTCTTGCCCTCACTGCAGACTGCAGACTGCAGAGTACGACATATGTACTCCGTACCGTACTAAGTATTTATCGAGGTGACATGGGTCCTTTCGCACAACCTTATCTGACGCTGCTTCCCAGAATCCACCTCCACTTCCACTTCCACTTCCAATTCCAATTCCAATTCTCTTAACAATCTGCATCTCCATCAAGACGCGTGCTCGCTGCTCTGCTCTGCCTGTCCTTAAAAACGCTCCAGCTCTGAGAACTCTCTTCGCTTCGATTCTCAGTCCTGGCTGTCTACATCCCTCAGCGCCAATAGCCTTTGCAACTACGGTATTACTATCAACGTTTACCATTACCATTACCATTACCATTACCATTGCGACATCAACAAACTCCTCTGCGACAAAATCCTCTGCGCCAAACCTTTCCGGTTCATGATTTGTCGTGTGCAATACCATAATCCGTAAAACTCGACGCATTCTCGAGACATAATGGCGGACGCACCACAAGTCGTTCCCTCGTCAGCCTCGGCAGAGGCACCGCAAGTTGTACCTAGCAATGATCCTGAAGTTCGTCACCGAAAGAAGAGTTTGGTGGACGTGACCATGCCCGACGGACACACGAAGAGAGTCAATCTCGAAGAACTGAGCAATGCGGACGCTCAACTTGCCGCCCAATTCGGGTACAAGCCAGTCTTCAAGAGAGAGTTTGGATATTTGTCTACTTTCTCCTTCGCCGTTAGTATCAGTGGTCTGTTCTCGACCATCATGACCACCTTCGTCTACCCGATCTCTGCGGGAGGATCCGCTGCTGCCGTATGGTGTTGGTTGATTTCCGGTGCTGGTTGCATGTGTATAGCTGTGAGTGTCATACAGGAGCCACCCCCCTACCCCCCCGGATCCCCTAGCCTATGTCCATGTAAACTTGTGCTCACAGTTCTCAAAGTTGTCCGTGGCCGAGCTCGTCTCCGCCTACCCTACATCTGGTGGCCTGTATGCACCCTCCCGATATTTTGCCACACGCGGTTTGACTCACGTTTTATGACAGGTACTTTACCATCTCGCGTCTTGCGCCTGAAGAATGGGTGCCGTCTCTCAGTTGGTAGGTGTACCTACACAAGTTATAATACAAGAGAGATGCTAAGATTTTAGGGTCACTGGATGGATAAACCTGCTCGGCCAAGTCGCTGGAGTCGCTTCTTCCGAATATGGAGCAGCGCAAATGCTTCTCGCAGCAGTTGCAATTGGCCAAGACTTTGACTATGAGATTACCACAAATACCACTATCGGGGTTATGGCAGCTTTGACTGTTCTTACTGGGTTGGTCAACTCCATGTCGACGTACTGGATGGAGAAAATGACCAAGGGTTATGTCATCTTCCACGTCTTGGTTTTGGTCTCGTGCTCGATCGCCCTTTTGGTGAAGACGGACAACAAGCACTCTGCAACATATGTGTTCACTGACGTTGAATCGCAATCTGGATGGAGCCCTGTCGGATTCAGCTTCTTGTTTGGTTTCTTGTCCGTTTCATGGACTATGACTGATTATGGTATGTTTATTGCCTGAATTCCCATGCTTGTAAGACTGATGCTGACTGTGACGTTCTCTAGATGCGACGGCTCATATCACCGAAGAGTTGGGTTTTGCACTCTCAGACTGATTTTACACAACTGACATTAGATTAGAATCTCGGAACCAGAAGTCAAGGCACCATGGGCCATTTCGATGGCAATGTTGTTCACCTATCTCGCTGGATTTCTCTTCAACATTGTCTTGTGCTACTGCATGGTGAGTTTCTCCCGAGCTTTTTCCAATTTACTTTACATCACGAAGCATTTTCTAATACCAAATCCAGGGTGACCCAGTCGAGATCCTCGCAAGCCCTCTCGCACAACCAGTAGCCCAAATTTACTACAACAGTCTCGGGAAAGGTGGCGGCATCTTCTTCACCATTTGCGGTTTCATTATCATCAAGTTCGTCTGCTTCACCGCCATGCAATCGCTCGGCCGAACCGTTTTCGCCTTCTCCCGCGATCGTCTCCTACCAGCCTCTTCAATCTGGATCCAGATCAACTCTTTCACTGGAACTCCCCTCTATGCCGTGTGGATATCCGTCGTTTGCTGTATCTGCATCAACTTGATCGGTCTCGGTTCCTACGCTGCTATTGGTGGTGTTTTCAACATTTGCGCTATTGCTCTTGATTGGAGTTATATCGTTCCTATCGTGTAAGTTTCATAAATCAATTGAGCATGATGATCATAACTAAAACACCACCAGTTGCAAACTCGCATTCGGCAAATTCGAACCAGGCCCATGGCATTTGGGCAAGTGGAGCGTGGCAGTCAACGTGTGGTGCTGCATCTGGACACTCTTCGTGACCATTATCTTCCTCCTCCCCACCGTCCGACCCGTCGCCGCTGATACCGTAAGCCATCCTTCACCCCTCAAATCTCAAATATTATAGCTAACAAAATCAGATGAACTACGCCTGCGTATTCCTAGTTTTCATCCTCCTCGCCTCAGCCGTCTTCTGGTACATTAGCGGCAAGAAGTACTACACCGGCCCAGTGGTCGAAGCTCAAGGCCATGATTCGGAGGGCGATCATTCTGGTTCTAGCGATATGGGTGTTAAACCTGAGAAGCCTGAGTTGCATTAGAGAGCGGGCAGAGCTGGTAGGCGCTGTAGAGTGATGTACTTTTTCGAAGGTTGTTGCTTTTGTGTACTATGATTGAGAAGTGTCCTGATTGAATTGCATTGGATAGGACAGTGTTGTATAGATAAGTACCTTCTGGATTCCAGCAAGATATCAGGCTTATGTTTGATCGGAATTGATACCCTTCATTAATGTTGAAGAAGTAACGTTATTCTTTGATCTGTGTCGCATTGGCCTCTTTGTGTTTCCGTAAGTGCTCCGGATCCATGCAATTGGTATTATCGTCTCTCTTCGGTTTTCTCAGATATGACTCGACCTTTGCTTTAGGGACACTGGTAAGATCTTCCAACATACACATCTTTTATACTTACTGGAGCAGTAGATATTATTGATTATGGAGGGTGCGGTGGTACTTCATCGCGTTTCTGTAACGTGAACAGTATAAGGGGAATTGACGTCACATGAAGCTCTAAGCATAATAGACGAGATCACTTAACAAAAGCAAATTTGACAGTCCTCTAATGCCAGGTATAAAGCTCTGCAAACAACCGAATAACTCATCCATCCTGGACTCCGCCCGCATATAACGCATCATAAGACAACGCATGTTATTACAGGCTCATTCAATTTAGCCCACCCTGGCGCCGTAAACACTCGCTTATTTTTGCCGACATCGACCACATTCGCTACATCCCCCTATCTCGCTTCTGGCTTTGCGAGAGCCTCCGAGCTGATCTGCACGTCAAATCGCTCGCCGCTGACCCAAAAATTAGCAGCCTCGATGATTCGGCAAACCACGTCCAATTCCTGACGGTTTCGTGGGGCGTAGATCATGAGGAACTCGCGAGGAACATATTGTTTCATCCATCCACCTCTGGCGAGAGGATGTCTTTCACCCCAGCCCTGTTCGAGAACAATCTTGGCGTCATCTGGGTGCAAATTCATGTGCATACTTCGATCGCTATGGTGGACATGGACGATCTCTCCCCGGCAGGTGTTGTTGATAGGATCTTTGGCGAAAAGGGCAAGACCTTTCTTCTCAAAACAGGATTGTCCAATTCTGAAGTTATCTGGATGTCGAATAGCCAAGTCAGTGAGGCTGCATCGAAGCGTCGAATACATGTTAGGACAGCCTGGTTGGTTGATTTGACGTTGTGGAGCAATTCCAGCTATCTGAGGTCGAGGTCCGTTGCGTTTTGGCAGCCATGAGTGAGCACGTTGGTAATACCCTTTAAGGGGGTAGATCTTATCGCTAACAATTCCCGGAGTGTAGGGATCAGCAAGAGCGAAGAGACGGAGAAAGGTGATTTTGAGGTAGCCGGAAAACGTGGATGGTGTTCCTCCTGGACCCAGATTCAGAAAATTGATATAGTCTCTGTAAATGAAGAAGGGGATTGGCGCTACGGCAAGGAGCATGCAGGCCAGAGAGGGCTGCAGGAAATGAATGCTGATACATATGGCGAGGATGGTCAGGCAAAGGTTCACACCCGACAGAGTGACTTGGACTACCTGTTGCTGTGTCAAGAGCACAAAGTTCTCTTGAGATGGTTCTAGCGTATCGACCACGACCTGCTTGGAGAGGGTCGTGGTTTGGGTGCACTCCATCGTCTGTTGTGAGTTAGTATGTTGCTTCTTCCAAAGAGGTAGGACGAGTAGGTGCACGATGAAATTGACTTGCCTTGGACGTCGGAAGTGATGTCAGTAATTGACCCAAAAGGAACGATGCCTATCACGTTCAGTAGCTTCAATGCTCGAGAGGAAGGCAAGACAGCTAAAAGAAGAGACTTGAGCAGTCACAGTAGGTGCAAGGATCAGACGGTGCAGCGGGACGTTTTGATGGATAGATATCAGAGAATAGCTTTCAGAGGTTCTCGAAGCTGATTACTTCAGAAGTGACTATTGCATCAACATGAGGTCTCAATGTCTCAACAGAGGCAGTCGGAGGCACTGAAAGATGAGGTGAATTTGTATTGCAGACTGAAAGACAGTCGAACGTGATGTCCTATCAAGGAAATCGGTGCTCTGAGATCCTGAAATCCTTTGACAAAAGTTGCAGTTCGAGTAATGAAGAGTGAATAGAGGAGAGCAGTCTGAGCCTGTATCTGTATCTGTATCTGTATCTGAATCTGAATCTGAATCAACGTAGGTATGGAGGGCACGAGAATAGAATCGGGAAGAGGGGAAGTGAGGTCTCTTTAAGGTCCTGTCAGGAAAGGTCGTTGGCGGCGAGGGCCAATCGTTGTCGAGCCTGGTTGTGGAGAGACCCACCTCACGATGCTCCCCAGGAAGCAGCTCCTCTTGGTTCACTTGGATCCCTTGTTCCTCAATCAAGGTTGTTGCCCTTGCCTCTGGTTGCAGCGCGGAACTGTGGGTGCAAATGCAGTCTCTGGGACTACAGGTGCCGCCATCGGGGAAGTCACGAGTGACGCAAAGCTTAAGTCAGAGTTGGGAATTGCACAAGTAGCAGAGCGTCACAACAAAGGGATGGCGACCAATAAGAGCTCCTTTGACTCGTTGGAAGGAGCCGTATCATATGATTACCTGCTTAAGCAGGTAATTGGGGCTCGTACTCTCTTGGAATACGCGGAAAGAGCGGTACAGTACGTGTACGTACGTGGGGAAAGCCCAATTGCAAACAAGAAGATCGCTCCTGGTTAAGAAGCGATGAACGACCGACCAAAACAGAATCGAGATGTTTAAGCTGAGACTTTCAAAATGTTCCCAATCTGCCCGTTGCTTTAACCCCACTGTGCCAAAGCTCCCGGCGACCGTTTTCTTGAATCCGTTAGTTAGTAGCGGTACGGTACTTCGTACATGTGAATTTGCACGTATAGATGGATGCATGTATGCGTTGGTGTGGTGTGTTATTCTAGATGGGTGATTGGACTTGCAGCAGATGCTTTCAGGAACAGCAGCAATACCCAAGCAACGGGGAGAGAAGTTTGGGTTCCGGAACACTACGTAGTACTCCGTACTCTCCAGCGATATGTGTCGCAGCTCCCACATATCAGTCATTAAATAAACAACCGTTTCGGGTCTATCATTCGAGTTCGGTTTCTGTTATCTTTCCTGGCCAACGAGTGAGACGCGTGAGTCCAATCAGCCATTGAGGTCTACCTTTGCCGTGGAGCAGCCTACTAGTTGAGCGATCGAGATGTCGAGTGTGCGGAACAAGTGTCTCCTCAGTACGTCTCGTACCGTAGACTGGTGGCAGGACCTGGTGGCAGGACCTGAGGTCTTTCCAAGGTTGGAGTCGGCTTTTGCAGGTGACCATCCAAGGATCACATGTTGATCTGCGGTCAGCAGCCAGATGTCAGGCAGGACCGGGAATGGCGAGTACCTATAGTACTCCGTACATATGTAGGGCTGAGACAGAAGACCAGATTGGCAGTCCACCCCTCCCTGCTGTTTAACCCCGCCAAAGAGCCACGGAAAGCTGGAATCCAATTGGAATCGTGACCGTTCAATTTCCATTCAATGTTGTCCAGCCTTAGAGCTGACCAAATTATGCAAATGTACAATAGATCCTTGCTTCTAGCCAGGTCGGAAGTAGTTATGAGACGGACGACCAAACTAATAATTGTGTTCGCTTCATTGAAACTCCTTGAGTCCTCTGGGCTAAACGAATAGCTGCTGCAATCCCATCTAGATTTGTGTGATGTGGTGATGCAGTAAGTGCGACGTCGTATTTGGAACCCGTTGTCATCCTCGAGGTGCTTTATCTATGCAGTTTCTTTGCCATGAGGTTCGTGCTGCTGGCTACCAAGAGCTGAATTTGATAGCCATCAGACTACGACGTACCTTCGTATCCCCGATTGCTTGACAGCTTGCCACGACGATGCCGACAACGGACGCTCCTCGGTGTCTAGATCTTCTCTGTGCGAATCACTTACCCGGCTTCTGGTTTCTGGTCACTCGCATCTCGTTCGAATTGCCTGACGCTGACACTCGAGAAAAGAATCTTCAATTCTAACAATGCTGATGTATGCCCGTAGCTGAGTGCTGGATAGGCGATTGCACGTTAGAACAAGAGCGCTTGCTGGCGAGTCGCAGAAGGTAACCGACGCAGGAACTGATCTGTTATCCTCTGTCCCCTTTTGCATCTGAGAAGAAATGGCAATCTCTCAGCGGGAACTCGGAAGTCGGTTGATGAAAGATGTGTTTTTTCGAGCTCGAAAAACGTCGACTTTGCGATGCGGCTTGATTCAGAGCCAGAAGGTTCCTCAAATCTATTACAAGGTACATTCCGATAAAAGGTATATGCTTTGATAAAGTGTAGCATGGAGAAGGAAGACTTGAGATTCACGGATGGGAGTTGAGAGTCAGGAGCTGATGGTCCGTGCGGACAGTGTCGTTGCTGCGCAACGAGCGCGCATCAATATTTAGTACGGGCAGTCGCGATGGACGGTAGTGACCCTCATGAAATCCTCATGACTCGGGAGTTCATCCATTCACCTTCAAACTACTGATACGACTTGGACCGCTTTTTAATTAAGAAGCTGCAATCAATTGAGTAGAAAGACCAAGTAAGTGAGTGCCATGCGTCGCACATATACTGCTAAGCTAATTTCACCACAAGGTGCGCTCCCACATTCCGACGTGCTCAGCCGAGCATTCCTCGGGATGTCGACCTTCAATTCCCAAGGTCCTCTGAGAGTGACGAAGCGACCTTCACACTCGAGATACTCCCGGCCTATAGACTATGATATCGAAAAGCACAGATACGAAACAGATACCGATGATGACTCCGAATACTCTTCAGACGATTCCTCCCCAGTCTCCTCTCGAGAGACCTCGGGGTCATATTCCTCAAGTCAACCGATGATACGAAGGAAACCTTCAGCAGGATCACAAAGACCGTCGCCATCTGCATACAAATTACCCAACAAGGTTATCCGCTACATGTGCTTCGGATTAATCTCCACTGTCATAATATTTATTGTCAGTCTTGTGCGGATGAGTGTCGTCTCGTCACGAAGAATCGAAGTTGGAGATGTCGGAAGAAGACCACCCTCACCACCAGCACCATGGGAGTCATTTCCTTTTCTAAGTAGATACTACGGGGGCATACGAACATTGGTACCTTTCTCGGACAATAAGCCAGAATACCCGTTACCCGAAGACGAGCCACTGCCATTGAACAGGACTTTGTCTGAAACAATCGTTCCCGTGAGAGATGTTCCTAAAAGCAAACACTTCGAGGCATACAAGAATCACACTTCGAAGTCCTATCTGAGCGAATACGCAGCGGTCAAAGAATGTTTCCTAGATTCGGCATCGACCATCCGTCTTCCACAACTTCGATACTACGAAGGTAGACCCAATGGGTTTCCAGACAGTGTCATGGGTTCGTATGAACTACTCGGACTTCCAGAAGATATATGCTTTGAGCGTTTTGGTCGGCTAGGGGCTTATGGACACGGCTATTCTACGAAGTATGGGGGTACGGGGACGGGGCAGCATGGCGATACAGAAGGCTCAACCGAAGTGTGGATGGATGAGTCTAGTTCGCAGATCAGACAAGTGGATTATCGAAACATAAATTGGGGTGAGGCACAAAAGAGATGTCACCATGCGAATGCTGAGCGTTTCGAAACAAAAATCGCCCCAGCGCAGATTCAGACCACTTATACAATTTCAGATGAAGCAAAGAAGGCCGAAGAGAAACGTGATGGAGGAGCACCTCCCTCAGTGACTGGCCCAGTATCGAATACAACAGCGATCAAGAAATTGCCGAGATCAGCTGTGGTAATCAGATCCTACGATGATTTTGAATACCGCGAAGAAGATATTCTTCAACTTCGAGCCATGATCAGCGAACTGTCTCTCGGGTCAGGGGGAGAATATGATGTCCATCTCTTGATACAAGTGAAGGATGAAGCTAAACATCCTATCTGGGCCGATGAGGAGACCTACCAAGAGCATCTCAACGCGTCCGTTCCAGAGGAATTTCGCACTATCACAACATTGTGGAGCACAACGCAGATGCTGATGCTCTATCAAGGAATTTTCGATACTTATGCACGTGGTCCTGATCTTCCAGCACATGGGGTTTACCGCGGTCTTCAGATGGGAATGCAATATTTCGCCCAGAAGCATCAAGAATATGATTACTTTTGGCATTGGGAAGTTGACATCCGGTATACTGGCCACTACTATAATCTCTTCTCACAAATGGAGTCATGGTCTAGAAAACAGCCGCGCAAGGGATTATGGGAAAGAAGTAGTCGATACTATGTGCCATCGGTGCATGGATCTTGGGAAGACTTCAAACAGATGGTCAGAGTCCAAACAGAAATGGGAACGAAGAGCCCAGAAGACATCTGGTCCGGTCTTCCCGGCGCGAAGAAGACTCCACCCACACAGAAAGGTGAGAAACCTATCTGGGGACCTGAGCGACCCAACGACCCAGAAGACTGGTTCGAGACCGAAAACGATCCAGCGCCCACTACATCCTACGAAAAAGACAAGTATGAATGGGGTGTGGGCGAAGATGCCGACTTAATCACATTTAATCCTCTTTTCGATCCCGAGAATACGGGCTGGCTTCTGGCCGATGATTACACCGGTTATAACACCACAGAAGGGATTGTACCTCGCCGTGCTGCTATTGTTACATCATCAAGAATGTCCAAACGCCTCCTGAACACAATGCACCGAGAGACAGCTTTCAAGAAGCACCATGCTTTTTCCGAGATGTGGGCTCCAACAACCGCCTTGCACCATGGATACAAAGCTGTCTATGTTCCTCATCCAATGTATGTCGACCGTGAGTGGCCGACTGCTTACCTAGCAGGTGTCATGAATGCAGGACGGAACGGCGCAACTGGTGGAAATAAAAATAGTGTCTTTGGCGAAATGGAACATAATCTCCTTGGTATGACGTGGTACTACAACGCAGGATTTGCTCCTAACCTTTGGAGACGATGGTTGGGCCTCAAAGTTGACAACGAAGGTGGCGAAGAATTCGAGACGACGGTTGACGAGGGACGAGACGGTAAGGGTGTTATTGGCATGAGAGGTGGTGAGGGCAGGATGTGCCTACCTCCTATGTTGATCCATCCGGTCAAGCACGTTGAGCTACCCGTCGAAAGTATAGCAGAGAAGGAGGAAATCCCGGAGAGCGATCCAAACGCTTGAGCCGGGCTTCGATGTTTATATCTTTGCAATTTGGATTTTGGAGCAGGCGTTTGAGCGGCCTGGTGTTTTGGCGTTGGGTTCGGAGACAAGCATGATAGCATGAGGATATGAATGTATAACGTGAATAAAGATAGCTTAAATATGTAGCTTAAGTTCATTATTGCTCCCCGAAGGTAGTCCTGGTATCATTCGTTATATACAGTAATTGCACAACCCAACCCAGATGCTTCCCACCAGGCGATGGTGCCCTCCGTCCGCGAAGCTCTATGGTGAGGCTTCAGCCTCCCCATAATCCTCTTTCTTCTTCGACTTTTTGAAATGTTCCTTTCCCTCCGAGATATACGCCTCGACCTTTTGACCGTCAAAACTCCGCCCATCCATAAGACTAACACAAGCTTTCGCAGCTTCCCCATTAGTAAACCTCACACTCGCGATTCCATCCTCCTCCATATCAAATAGAACCACATTCGTGACCTCCCCCAGCTTACTACACTCCTCCCTAATATCCTCCTTAATATCCAGGATGGCCGCTGGATCCTCCGCCAATTCCGCGAGCGTAAACATATGTTTCAGGATAACCAACCTCGACGACGTCTCCTGAATAGCAGACACCTCATCATCGCTCCAATCCGCCAATCTTGCGTCCAGTTTCTGCGTCTTCTTAATGATCTTCTGCTTGTCCCTCGCTTTCGACCGCTGTCTCTCTTTCTCCTTATCTTTATCCACAGCCGTGACGTCCCCATCATTCTGCACCTTCTTATAGCTCATATCCGCAGCCTGCACCCTCATCTTCCCGCTGCCCTGCCCGTCGCCCATGCGGAATTGCGTATCATCCAATAACATAATCGCCATATTAACACTCGGGGCTTTGAAAAACACAATTAGCGCATCGCCTTTGAATTCGCCCTTCTCGTCCGTGTAGAGTTTTATGCGCGGCGCTCCGCTGTCGATTTCTTCAGCGATGACGCCGCATTTGCGCGAGAATACTTCGTGCACTTCGGGGATGGTGACGTCGAATGGGAGACCGGTTACGTAGACGGCTGTGTTTGCTTTTGGGGGGAGAGGCGCTTTGGTTTTCTTGGGGGCTTTCTTTTCGCGACCGCCTTCCTAGGATGGGGTTTAGTATATATATATATATATAAATTGCGTAGTGTGAGAGGGAGGACGTACATCTTCGCCGTTCACGTATTCCTTCTTCCGTTTCCGCTTCATTGCGTCAACTGGTTCGCTTTCGTCTACGCCGGCGACTTGATACGCTTTTTGCTGCTCTTCTAAGAGCGCTTCGTCTACTACTGGTATCCATCGTTTGATCGTTTCGTCGAATTCGTACTCTGTTCCGTCTGAAACTACCAGGACGAACTTGTTGTCAAGCTTGGAGAAGGAGATTCGATCGTCAGCGTCGAATTCTGAGGGGTCGGTTGGGAAAGAGGAGCTTGACGCTGCCCCCGGGGGTGATTGTGTTTGCTCCATATTTGCTATGGTTGTGATTTGACAATTGGAGAAGAAACTCGAATCGTACAATTAATGGAGCTGTGTGGTCGAGGTGGGACAGAATGCTGCCTTACGACTGAGGCGGAACTTCAGGGCCCCTCGAGTCCTCTCAAAGTGGAAAAAACAGGCTAGCGTAAAACAGCTCGAGTCTAGAATATGATGGAGATGAATTGGTTTGATTGAACTTGAGAACTGATTGTCTGAGCTATGGGCACAGGTGTTGGACTCTCTGCCCTTGATACTCTCTAATATCCCGAGTTTGATATACGCGCATGTATTGTTGTTGACATACTTCCGCTTCGAGAGCACCAGCTAGCTGGGAAGACCCACCCACAGTCGACCTAACAATGGCGTACGGAATAGTGCCTGAGGCTATGCCAGGGGTCGCTTACGGTTGACCGTGTGCATAAAAACTCAACAAATCCACCAAAAAGTTCAAAAAATAATTTCCGCTTTAGTTGTTGCACGTCTCACGGATGATAGCAATGCCTGGTTTCGATCCAGGGACCTCCGGGTTATGAGCCCGGCGCGCTTCCGCTGCGCCACATTGCTTTCCTCAGAATAACCTGTTAGGCAAACTCGAGATTTGAATATCAAAAATCTGCTATTTGGCTCTTTAAAGGATGTTCATTTATCTCCGAACAAAAGCCGGCATTGCTCTCGCTAGCGATGTACTCCGGTACAATCAAGCTATTACTTCTACTTCTCCATCCTAAGGAAGTCAAGCGAAGCCCGTCTAAACTTTCTTTAAGCAGTTGAAACACAACGTGCATACGAAAGAGTGTACATAACGTTGCAATCGACAATCGGATCAATCCGTAAAAGCCCCACAGCTGTTATAAAGCTGCTTTGTTTTTGTTCATCTGCTTACTTCGTTGCAAGTAAATGAGGCATGAACCAACCTGTTTCGAGCGAGGTGAGCGATGCGTTGGACTTACTACTCCACGTACTCGTCCTAGGGTGATAATTCAATGAATACGTTAAATATAGGCCAAAGTTTCACAACACATGGTCTTTGAAGCATTATTTCGCTAAGACTTTATTCATTGGCACATACTTCTCATGATGTAATTTTCTCTCTATGGTCATCGAGGCTTACCGTTAATCATCTCAACGCCTTCACGTCGGAATTGCGCTTCCACACCTAATCATCTGCTCCTTCGCTCCCTCCAAGTACTCATCCTCCACCTTGACCAACACACCCAAACCCTCCTTCTCCAAGATCTCTGTCTTAATCACAAAAGTTGCCAACAAAACGGCGGGCTCAGTCTCGCTAGCATTGTCACTGATACGATGGAAGCAGCCGGGAGCTT
This sequence comes from Chaetoscypha palmicola, assembly GCA_003988945.1. Taxonomy (NCBI): domain Eukaryota; kingdom Fungi; phylum Ascomycota; class Leotiomycetes; order Helotiales; family Helotiaceae; genus Chaetoscypha; species Chaetoscypha palmicola. The sequence goes on along the minus strand of QYAH01000014.1, from coordinate 114,307 downwards.
CGTACCAGTGTTCTCCAGCATGATAGGTGCCCGGGTCGCCGTCGTTCATGCCGCTGATGAGAGTTCCTGAAACGACTTGGGCAATCACGTTGGCGGTTCCATGGCGGTGAGGTGGTGAGGAGGCCCCAGGTGGGAATGAGACGCGGAGACCGACAGCAGTGTAGGTTGGGTTATCGGCGAGGACGTAGCGGAATGTTGGGGATATTTGAATTGCTGGACGGCTGGAGTAGTGTTAGTAAAACGTTCTAGGATATTGAAAAGTTGAGATCTAGAACTTCGAATTCCTAGACTTACTCCTTGTTCCATGTGATGGGCTTTGTCGACATATTTGCAAAAATTTATTTTCTTTGTTGAAGTGTTAGAAGCTACTGCTTTCCTTGAATAGCGAAATTGGGGATCTTGTTCAATTGAGAGGCTATAGTCAACCGGGCAGAGGAAATGTCCATTCTTGCTCTATTATATATGCATTTGAGTACGTCGTCAAACGAGAACACAGCTTCTCATGTGCAAAGGCAATGCATCTTGCAACTGCCTACCCGTACCACTGATCCGACACAAGTCTCTGTACAACCCTCTTGTCTGCTTCGACCTCAGTATCCAATAGCCATTCCGCGTATGCCCGCGAAACGAAACTATTGGCTGACACGATCAGGATTTCCAGAATCACCAAGCATAAGGGAGCACCAGTAAATAATTGTGTAAGTTCCTTGTTCCCAGAACTTACGGCCGGAGTCCGAATCACATTATGTTCTCCGACCTGTGATCGATTGTAGGTAGCACGAGTCAGATGTGTCCACAGAAACTTAGGATGTTCAATAAGTACCATTGCATACCCGCGTGGAGGGGAAGCAATAGCCTTTAATGTACCCGCTCCCGCTCCCTGACATACTTGGTACCTAGTTCCTAGGTATACTCCGATTCAACCTAACTTGGAATTTGCTCTGGCAATCAAAATTAATCCAGAAGGGAGTAGTCTTGTGAAGTTTGGACAATGGCGAATTGAAATTGGCAACGGCCATTGCAGGAAGGGAAAGTAATCTGAGCAGTGGTCAATTGACCATGAGAAACACAGTTAACATGTTAAGTCTGTGATAAACAGCTACTGAACGACGTGAATAGAAGATAGCGAGCAAAAAGAATACAACACGAACTAGTCAATGGGTGGTGTTGAGCGTTCATGGCAGTTGTCACCTGCTAACCAAGACTTGTTTGACATCTGAAAAATATGAAGATATACTTCTCGATAGTGCGAATGACAAAGCCGCTTCCTATATGTCCAATTGGTGACCCTAAACCATTGAATCCAGACTTGAAAGATCCTCATTTCGGTATGTTTTGAAAGGATTGTTGAATTTTGGAGAAAACAGGATTCACAGCTTCGTCGTCATCTGGCATGGATGTAGATCACGAAGCCTTTCGCAACACAATCCCTTCTGTCTCCTATGCCAACTGGCGGACGTAGCAGCCCAATGGCACTGCCACCACCACTAACAATCCGGAACATCACATCGACATTAATCGAATTGAAGGTTGTGGAAAGGTTCGAATCAGTGGGTTCCGCGGATGGTGGTGGGGGATTCTCTAGGATCGCTCGAAGTCTGAGCGGACTTGTCTCGAGCAACAACACTACCCTAACAGCAGCGCAACTCGCACAGAAGGCATCGAGCTTCAAAGCCCATGACGTCTCGCTCCCAATTCCCTCCTTCGAAACGAGAATCACAGATATAGACATAAATGGCAGCGGTACCATTCGATTGACGTTCGAAGTAGAGGGCCAAAGATACCGGGTTGATACACCAACCCCAACCTCACGATCGACGATCCTCACTCCTCTCTCACCCGATCCACATTACGAATTTACAGCAGTATATCTACCAGTACACTCCCACCTCTCCATACACTCAACAGCAAACCTCGAATCATGGATGTCTTCCCTCCCCTCCTACCTCCCCCTCTCCGCCCTCTCCATCCCCGGAACTCACAACTCCCCAACCTACCATAAAGCACTACCCTCCGTCCGCTGTCAATCTGTCGGGGTACGATTCCAACTCGAAAACGGCGTTCGCTTCCTCGACGTTCGCGTCCAACCCGATTCCTCAGATGATTTGGAAAGAGATGGCTTAGTCTTGGTACATTCAGCCTTCCCAGTAGCTCTCACAGGAAGTCGATACTTCCGCGACTTAGTCGATACGATTTTCGCATTTCTAGACGCAAACCCTACGGAAACGGTAATAGTTTCCGTGAAACGCGAAGGCATAGGTAGATCTACCGACGAACATCTAAGTAAGATCCTTCACAAACACTACGCCAACGACGACCGACGATGGTTCACTTCAAATCGAATCCCCACCCTGGGAGAAGCACGTAGCAAGATCATTCTCTTGCGAAGATTCGCGATAGACGATAGTCTGGATGAGAATACCCTTGGAATGGACGCAGAGAGCTGGCCAGACAATTGCGCGGATGGGTTGTGTACGAGTGGGGAGATCAGGGTGCAAGATTTCTATGAGGTTGCGTATCATGAGAACATAGGAAAGAAGATTAGATTCTGCGAGGGGCATTTAATTAGGGCTGCGAAGGCGGAATGGCCAGTTCCAGATGGTGAGGAGAGGGCGAAGGAGGAGGCGGCTCAGAGGCCTGTGTTTATGAACTTTCTAAGTGCGTCGAACTTTTGGAGGGCAAATTGTTGGCCGGAGAGGGTGGCTGCTAAGGTCAATCCTCATATGCTCGATTATTTGTGTCGGAAGCATCATAACGAGCCGGCAGGTGTTGATGGTATGGACGGGCTTGATGAGAAGAGAAAGGGTGATGGCAGTACAGGTGTGGTAGTCTGTGACTGGGTTGGCCACGATGGGGATTGGGATTTGGTGAGGTGCATCGTTGGCATGAATACTAAGCTTGAAATGAAGTGAAAGGAGTTCTCAGCTCTGTGGTCATGAATAAACACACATAAATTAGTACATAATTGTTGTCATGGTATACTTCTCTAAGTCTATACATAGATTACAAGCCACGATGGCATTCACTATTCCGTCTTTTGGACATCCTGAGCGGTATCTCCTGAAACCCCCTTTTCTTCGTCTTCCAACATAGTCCGCCGTCCTTCAACAGTAAAATACAAGCTCTTTGCGCTCCCCTCAAGTGTGCTCGTGAGCTGACCACCAATACCTTGCAACATAGCCACCAATTGGCCTCGTAACCCTTCCAGTCCACCACCAATGCTTCCCACCCATTTCGTGCCTTCCACATCGAATACCTTTCCTTCAATTCGGGCTCCAAGCAATAACAACTTTTGTAATCCCGTCTGAACTGCGAGGTCATGGTACCCTGGGTTTGCTTTCCTTGTTGGAGCTGGAAATTGTTTTGGAACGGGTGAAAGTATCGAAATCGCTGCTTTCAGATGCTGTGGGGAGACCGCTGGGAACGTCAGAAGCGCTAACGGTCCAGACATAAGAGGAGCTAGGGCGTGCGATCTTTTGCTGCTAGCTGCATGTGCTGCTCTGGACAACGTATGTGTGGCATTTGAACCATCGGCATTGAGATTTGGGATTGTAGCGGAAGAAGGTGTCGCCGGGTCTGTTGGATCAAGGGTGGAGGTTTGTGATTCCGGTTTATAGTATTCGACTATCTTCAATGCGGACGCAAATATAGCAGTCTGTATAATCTGGATCTTGATCCCTTCTCCCAGATTTGCAGCCGGCAGACCAGCTGCTACTCTTTCTTTATCAACCTTTCGCAGAGCGTTATTTAGCTCTCGCCTGATGCCAGCCCATTCAGTTGACTTCAAGTTATTGTGTTGAAATAGTAGCATCAGAGGTGTGGAGCGGATTAATGATGCGTATTGACGAAGTAATTGGGACTTCCGGAACTCTGGAGGTTTGTAGGAGGGAGGTTGGGTTGCTGGAAATCTGGCTATAGGAGGGGCTCCTGCTGTCATCTGGTCGTGAGATGCAGCTGGAGTGACTGCGGTAGCATACTGCCTTCGGAGCTTCAAAGGTCGTTTACATCTTAAGATCGAGGCAACCGATTTCGAGGGCGGCAATATCCGTGGCGGCATCCTATCTGCTGTCAGTACGAGCGTCTATAAATTTGCATTGACAAAAAGCCCACCTTGCTTGTATGCTCGAAAGTTCAATCCAATTGGGATGTGAACGTTCGATGTTGAACTTACGGATCTTGAAAAGTTCCAATGGGGTTTAGCCCAGTTCTGGTATTGGCGCCCCAAATACCAGGCTTCAACATTCATTCTTCCATATATTGAGTCAATGACTCTTTTCCTCTTTGTCACCAAATTCCACTCATATTCCATGTGAAGTTAACCACGGCCGATTTCTGTTTCGTATCAATTCAACAGAAATGCTGCCTAAAGTTGAGCCAAGCGCTCCTCAAAATATATCGATAACTCCACTACTCAAAAGGCTCTGGCCCTCCCCAGGGGAAAATAACGTCACGGCCGATGAGATTGCGCTGGCTATTTCCCATATTTTCACAGACCAATTATCTCCTGTGCAAACTGGCGCTCTTCTTACTTGTTTACATTTCACTGGTTGGGATCGAAGGGCAGATGTCATCGCTAAATGCGCTGAGGTTATGAGAGGCGCAGCTTCTCCTGTCGACAGAACGCAGCTAGCTGACATTACCAAAACTAGAGGAAGGAAAGAGGGTGATTATCATGGAGGTCTCGTAAGTTAATGTTCAGAACTTTGCGAAAATGCGCTCTGATCTCATGGTAGTGCGATATCGTTGGAACGGGAGGTGATTCTCATAATACGTTCAATATCTCCACCACCTCATCGATATTGGCGTCATCTCTACTTTTCTTGAGCAAACATGGCAACAAAGCTTCTACATCCAAGTCAGGCTCAGCAGATTTACTGCATGCTGTTCAACCGAAGGCACCCAATCTCATGGCCGTTACGCCTGGGTCAATATCGAAGGTTTATGCGAAGAGCAACTATGCTTTCTTGTTCGCGCCAGTTTTCCACCCAGGAATGAAATACGTTGCTCCAATTCGGAAAGACCTTGGATGGAGAACGATATTCAATTTACTTGGTCCACTCGCTAATCCAGTCGAGGGAGTCATTGAAGCTCGTCTTTTGGGAGTTGCTCGACGAGATATTGGACCAGTGTTCGCAGAGGCCTTGAAGATGAGTGGAGCAAGTAAAGCAATGGTTGTATGTGGTGAAGAGGACTTAGATGAGATCAGTTGCGCAGGCAAATCATACTGCTGGAGATTGGTCAATCGCTCAAGTCACAATATTCCATCATCTGACGATATCGATATCGAAACCTTCACCCTTTCGGCGGAGGATTTCGGTCTTCCAGCTCATAAATTAGAAGACGTGTCTCCAGGCAAGGAACCGGTCGAGAATGCTCAGATTTTGTCAAAATTGCTTCAGAACCAGCTACCTCCGGACGATCCAATTCTTCATTTTGTTCTTATGAATACAGCGGCGCTGTTCGTTGTTTCCGGAATCTGCGAGGCAGACACCAGTGACATGGGACATGGTGATGATGGAAAAGTCGTCACAGAGAGAGGTCCTGGAGGAGGAAGATGGAAAGAAGGAGTTCGGAGAGCGAGGTGGGCTGTTGAAAGCGGTGAAGCTTGGAAACAATGGAGTCAGTTCGTCGAAGTCACAAATGAGCTCGGCAGCAAGAGCTGAATTTCAGCCACATCTAAGGGCAAATGTCATCGGAATATCACAAAAGTTAATCGCAAAAGTTGACCCCGCAAATGGATCACAAAAGTAGATGCTCATCTGTACAGTATCCTACTCTCTCCTTGTCATGAGAACTGGTTTCCACCAATCTCATTGCCGTAGCCATCAACTTCTTTCCTGCAAGATATTGAGGGTTCTCTCGGGCTCTGACGGTCCGATGTCGCTTGGCTGGACGGCTAAGCTTGGAAGCCGACCATGGCCAACCTTGGAAGGGTGGCTGAACAATTACTGCAGAGCTTCTACTCCAATACACACACCTGCAACATGTTGAACCCGCCCGTGAATAATACAACCACTAGCCTTCAAGTGGTTACAACTTCCAGTCATCAGACGGTCCATATGCTGGCAGAACGCCGGCCATACTCCGTATAACTTCCCCCTTCTCCACCTTTACCCCGAACTCTTGACAAGTTGACAAGCACCATTTCTACCCGCTCGTTGCTTGCGCCATCAAAGAAATTTGGGTTGCCGACAGAAGCACTCGCTCGTACCAAGTACGCCTTTAACTAGTTCGTCTCACATCCCGTCCACTTCACCGTCAAAAGTCAATAACTGTCGACCTTCATTGATACATGAACTTTTCCCATCTTCAGAGATTTCCTTTTCCCTTATCTCGTTGCTACCCTGAACTACTGAGATCGAAGATCGTCATCCGTGGGGCGCGAACTTTACCCCACCATAAATTACCATACGACCCCTCCACCAAACGCCAAACCAACTTGTACATCACTTCACCATTTCTCTACCAAGACTAAGACGATTGCGAGTATGTCGAAACCACAAGTCCTTCTGCTTGGAGAGATTGACCAGTATGTTCGAAAGTTTTGCTTCGCAATTTCCATCAGGAAAGAGGATCCCGAGAACTGACAATATGGAACTACAGCGCACACGATGCCTGGACCTCTCTCTCCGAAATCGCAGATATCATTGAGCCCAAAGCTAGATCAAGAGAAGAATTCTTCGAGGAATGTAAAGCTGGTACTTTTGATAAAGTGATCGCGTCGTATCGAACTTTCCAGAGTGTAGCTATCACAGGATTGATTGACGAGGAATTGATTGCTGCGCTGCCAAAAGGATTGAAGTTCATTGCACACAATGGTACGGACGATGGATTTGAGGGTTGAAGATGAAGTACTAATACTATGAGCAGGAGCTGGATACGATCAGATTGACGTTCATGCTTGCACCAAAGCCGATATCCGGGTTTCGAATGTTCCTACCGCTGTAGATGATGCCACAGCAGACACGAATATGTTCTTAATCCTGGGAGCATTGCGAGGATTTAACACTTGTAGGTCTCTTCCATCCTCCCGCCTTGGATCTGCATGTGTAAAAGACTAACAAGAATACCTCCAGCAATGTTCGCGCTCCGGAACGGTCATTGGAAAGGCTCTCCACCACCACCTCTCGGCCACGATCCACAAGGAAAAGTCCTCGGTATCTTGGGAATGGGCGGAATAGGTCGTAATCTGATGAAGAAGGCGTCTGCGTTTGGCATGGAAACACAATATCACAACCGAACAAAGCTATCAGACGAGCTGAGCGGCGGCGCGAAATACGTCAGCTTCGAAGAATTGCTATCTACCAGTGACGTCCTATCCTTGAACTTGCCACTAAACGTAAAACCATCCCCCTCCTCAATTTACATAAGACGCAATACTGACTTCCACCACAGAAAAACACCCGCCACATCATCTCAACCAATGAATTCGAGAAGATGAAAAAAGGCGCCGTAATAACCAACACAGCTCGCGGCGCCGTAATGGACGAAGACGCGCTCGTCAAAGCCCTCGAAAAAGGCCACGTCTGGTCTGCTGGTCTCGACGTCTTCGAGGAAGAACCCAAAGTCCACCCTGGATTGATCGCCAACCCGCATGTGATGTTAGTCCCACATATGGGCACCTGGACTGTGGAAACGCAGACGAAGATGGAGATCTGGTGTATCAATAACGTTAAGAGCGCGGTGGAGAAGGGGAAGCTGATGAGTCCGGTTGGCGAGCAGAAAGATATGTAGAGGCTAGGTTGGATTGCTTGCTTGCTCAGCTTGCGGGATCGGGAAGGGACTAGAATTCAAGAATGGTAGATCATGTGCGTTGGGACTTCGAATACACATTTACATCAAGGCTTAGATACGGTGAATTTTATTTCGGACTAGAAGATATCATGCTGTTGAGGATCAAAGACGATGTATTCTTTCCATTATGATTCCTTGTCTGATTCTGCGAGCTTGGTTGTAATTGATACCGACAGCTTTTGAGATGTCCATGTGATTAGATGTTACCATCATTACCTGATGATATTCATAAAGTTACGGATATAGGCAATCTCGTTACGCTTGAAGTCATCAAGCAGAACAACATGAGTCTGATGAGACAGGGGCGGCAATGGAGTTGGGATACTACTTTCGTGAGTTGAGTTGAGCTCTTTTCATTTATTGCATTGGACATCGCAGAAGTTAGACAAGTGTCACATCACAAAAAGGCATCAAATAGTATGACGGAATATTCCCATTTCGACCTATCGTAGCAGCTAAAGGAAAATTGAACAGACGACCTAAAAACACAGTCCGTCCGCTGCCATGATGTAATTGCTAATTTGAAATGTACCAATCTTTAGTGAAAAAAAAAGGATCCACCTGGCCAACTTTCTAATTGCTTAGAGAAACGAGATCTCACCAAAAGGTAAGATGACTCGAACGTGGCATAGTCTGTTGTGCCGTTATTTGGTTTTTGACATCCATTCCTCCCCCTTTCTACTCGTTGCGCAATGGAGATCAAAAGAACAACAAGAAAGTAAAGAAATTTTTGTGATCCACCCCAAGTTTTCCCTAAGAGTACATCTGGTATTGTTGCTGACTGCGCGCTTGTAAAACAGATTATTTCCCTCCATTCCATGTCTATGCTTAAATGCAACTTCTTAGTAGTGCCGTGCAGCTAGACGAGAAGTAAAAGAGAGACCCGATTATTCCCCTTTTCAATGCAGTGACAAACGAGACGGTAATGCAAGCAACGCCCAAAGGGTCCCGGTACGCCGTTAAGTGAGATTCCAAAGAGAAGTATTTGGTAGGTGGCGGATGAGAGGATCGAAGTAGATGTGTGACGTTCAAGTGGGTGGAAGAAGGGACTGGTGGCACATATACGAGGCTGGATAGCAGGCTTAGGAAAGGCGAACTCGAGGAAGTGAAGACGGACTTCCCATAAGAATGTGATGGCCATCAACATTCAAATGAGTCTACACTCAATGACCACTTACTTGGCCGCAGAAGCTACAGTAGCAGTAGCTACAGAAGCTGGGATGGACCAAGACCTGGCAGAAAGCTCACAGAGTCGTCGAATGACGTTAGTAGTTCCGTTGCCATTGGCTTCATCTTGAATGAATTTTTTAGCGACAAGGAGCTTGCTCTTGTTGTCGCTCTCGTCGAGATGGAGTGGCGTGTCATTTTCAGTGTACTCCTGGATACGGGGGCCAATTGCTCTCACGACAGCAATCGAGTAAAGTACATCTCGATTCTCTCTGCCATCGAGCAAGTTTCGAAGATTGGCCAAGATATCATCGGTGTCCTTTGGCACGGTCACACTTTGATCGTCTTCCCGTAGACAGACAAAGTCACCAAGTGTGCGCCAGAATTCGAGTTCTCGAAGTCGGTGGTGATCGGTGCTTCCGGCAATGGGAGTGGCGAGTGGATTGGAAGTAGCGATGTTTCCAGTAAGGAGAGACTCGAAGATAGACAACCGGTGCGCGGCTTCAACTGGATCATCGATTGGAGGAACGGCTCTCGACTCTTTATTGCCATTCATCTCTCCAGCGGTAATACGAACCATATTGGCGAGGGACCAGACGATTCTTGCTTCGACACTTGCTGTGTATGTCATCTCCTTCTGGTCGCCCTGAGATGTTCTTCCAAATTGGTATAGAAGCACCCCGAACTGGTCCAGCAGTTCCTTGTTAGTAAGGAGTTTGCTGAGACCCTTACTGGAGAACCATTTCGATTCGAGGAAGTTCTCCAGACCAGGGGCGTAGATCGAGTAGTATAGGTGCTTGGTCTCTTCGATCTTATTCTGGAGTTGAGAGAGATCGGCTGGGGAGGGAGCTGGCGCGGGACCGCCGTAATTAAGCAATTGCTGAATGGTTCGTTTTGCTGGAAAAATCTCGTAAGCGTCGTCCTCCTCTGAGTATGCAAAAGGGGACATGGCAACAGACGAGGCACCACCTCTCAAATGCGGAGTGTCTGAAGCATTTGAGGAGAATGGGCTTGCACTGTGCATCTCTCGTCGCAGGGTATCGTGGAGTAATGGTGGCATACCTGAAGAAGATTGGTATCCCACGGGACCAGCAGTGGTCGTTTGCTGCAAAGCCGGGTCGATGTACGAATTCGGGTCGGTGTAGACTTGGTTGGCAGAGCCTGGAGAGCTTGCGGCGGCGGAGAGAGATCCATCTGGGTACCCACTCATTTGGTGTTGAGGTTGAGGTTGATAGGAAGACATTTGAGGATTTGGGTTATAGTGATTTTGGTTTGCGGTCGCTGCTACACCTGGTTGAGCGGATGCACTCGAAGGAGCAGGCTGAATGGCCGTCGTACCTGGTTGTTGCTTGAATATTGGATCATACCCCATACACTCGCGCTTTGATTTCTGGCAGTTGCGGCAGGCCGGGTGAGCTTCGTCGCACTGGTCACGATAGTTAGCGGGAGGTTCGTGGCTCGCGATGACGCTCACGATATGTCGGGAAAACAGATTGCAGCACGACGCGGGCGAAGCAACGGTGCGAGGACCAGCGATGGAGTGTCGCGTCGAGTTTGATGCTCTCGCGACTTTCTCGTCTCTGGCCCTCGCTCGGCTTGGGCACCGCACCGCAAGCTCATGTGCCTTCGCCTATGACTTAGGTAGATTCGCTTGGTAAACGAAAAGATCCCATCGCGAGGAACCTCGACCTTCTCCTCTTCATCCAACAAATCGCGAAAAACAACGAAGGGAGAACGACGCGAACTGACCTTGATTCTGCGCTTTCTGCAGGTGAGGCAACCTGTCTTGGTGCGACGCTTGATCTCCTACACGATGGCGGGTCAGCAATTACGACTCTCGAGCACGTTCGCGCCGATGCGGAGGCCGGACGGAGGAGCATGCTCACCTTCTTATGACGACCGCCCGACATGACTCTCGAATCGTGTTGGGGCAACTGGTATCGCAGGTTCTGTCCGTTCGGATCGGATGTGATGTTGTATGGTTGTGGTTGGTGATGCGGATGAGGAAGTGTCGAGCCGGTGTTGTGGTAATAGGGCGCGCCTTGGTGACTGCCCATAGGGGCGACCGGTGGCAGTCCCGAGTTCATCATCTGCTGTTGCGGGAGCGGATCCAGCGTGCGCATCGACGGCAGCGACAGCGAGCTATTACTACCGGTCGGACTGGCACGATACGGTTCGCCTTGAGGCTGGTTATTCGGCGGCGGATAGTTGTAGGAGGAGTTGTTGTTGGAAAGTGAAGGTGAAGGGTACGAGCTCGGGCTTGGGTAGTTCACGGGCTGTGGTTGACGAGGCTGGCCACCAGGCTGTTGCGCAGACATCGAAGGTGACGACGGCGCAGAGCTGTTCTGCAGAGGGACAGCGGGATGCGGTGGTGGTGGTGGTGGTGGTAGTGGTGGTGGTGCCGGTGGCTATTGAGATTGATATGGGGGATTGGAAAGGGCAGAAAGACGTGGTGAGAGTGGTGAGAGTGAGTTGCGATTCTTCTGCTGCGCCATAAATCCGGAGCCCAGGTCCAGTCGTTACTCGTTACTCGTTACTGTACAGTACCTTCGTCAGACGCGATTTCAGAAGGGTGCACTCGAGGCGTGCAGGAAGAAACCCCTGGGGGCAGAGGTTGGCAGACTTTGCTCTGCACGCTCTGCACGCTCTGCCAACCGCAACGCACACAAAGGGGACGAACGTCGACTGCGCGCGCGCGACGAATGAGGCTATTCGGATGTCGTGCGCGCACTCCTTTACTCGAGCGGCAGAAGTTCCAGTGCTGGATCTTCTCCGTACAGTACGGAGTATATGCTGGCGACGGGATTACGAGGTAAAAGGTCGCTTGCTGTAGGCGAGGCGAGCAACGAGGGTGGTGATGTACGGAGTACGTAGTACTGTACTGTATGTGTACGGAGTATGGAGGAGGTCGAAGAGTCGGGGGGCTGGTGGTGATCGAGGCGGCCAGAGAAAGGGAACCTTGGAAGCCCAGCGTGCAAGAGCGGCGACATTCTGGACCCGATGCAGATGCGTGCGCGCGCTGAGAAGAAAAGCCCGACTCTATGCTGCTGCGCTAGTCCCAAACGGTCACGAGTAAGGGTCGTTTTAATGCGTCCAACACCACTGTCGTGATTTGTGATGACTTAAAATAAGCAATTACATAACTTGGGAACCGTCTGCCGTGATGCATGCCAAAAGGGCAATAATCATACAGTAGTCTTGCATTTCTGAAGAGGACATTTGTCTTCTCGCGGCGCTTGGGGGGACCTCGAGTGCTCAAGTCGCTTCCGCCTCACCGCGTAACGCGTAAGACAAAGCAGCAATTGCACTTTGTGAAGCTGGACGGCATGTTTGTTACTCAGGAGTCGTGATGAAATGATACTGTACAGTTTTCATGACACTCAAGTATCAAGAGATAGTCAAATCTCGTTGAAGTGCGCCATGAAGCTAGGCTCCCTCTCTAATCGTTGATTCTCTACCAAATGACCGCCTGCATCTACCCACATAGGAAAGGAACGCCTTCTAACGTAACGTACTCTAACATACTGTACATACCTACGAAGTACGTACTTGTGATCCAGCTCCGGGAAGTGCCGCTTTTGTCCTCTGCACCTTGAACACCAACAAATTGGAATGCTATCATGGCCAAGACTAGAAAGACGCTAGTTCCGGTGCCTAGTCATTTCCGTCTCTCAATAAATATCCATCCTACCTTCGTGCAGTCTTCTGAGGTTACATATACCAACCACAAAATTCCCAAGCCAACTCTACGTTGGATCCTGTAAGACGAACAACCGACATGCAGTCTGCCATTCCAGCCCCCTCGCTACCAGACTGGAAGCCGTTCAAGCGATGGAAGCTTTCATGGAAGGTTCCTGCAGCGCCATCAACGGGATCTGCTACCTCAGGCGAGTTTTGTGCATATCCTACTGCCAGGGAATTCTCACTAACGGCTCGCTGCGGATCCTCTGTTCTACCTGACATTCAAATTCATCTAAGTAGCTAGAGGAGGAAGCTGGGTACATGTAGACTCTCGTGTGGAGAGCACGGTTTACGTCCATGATGACCTTCCCCCCTTTCTCACGCTCACGCATTGTTTTCCTACCCACGGTCTCTTGTCAGCTGAACGCACATGCCGACCCAGCTAGACGTTTTGTTGTGAGCACAAATTGCCACCGCAATACGACAGCCCCAGTGATAGGCTGGCGTACGTCGATGTTGCTTTAGGCAGAGTTGCATCTGGCTCAGCTAATCGTGGTTATTGGGGTCTATTCGACAGTATTGCATCCTCGCCGCGAGATTACTTTACTTTTGCGTACTGTATGTACCGTCCTATCCACGATGAAGCATGGGTGAGTGAACGAGCGGCCGCTGCAGTCGTGTTTGATTTCCGGCATTGTCCACTGAATCTAGAGCCTGGGTGAAACCAACGACAGAGTACGGAGTTACAGTAGCAACCGCAAGGCCTTCCTCTGTCCTCCCCATCGCCTGAACCGCATTGAAACAATCATCATCAAACACCAGACCAACTGAATCCTGCCATTGTTGCAAACGACCGTACGCCATATGCGTGACAAGGCGAGGCGAGACTTTGCAGGATTTCACAGACGCAGGCCTATGCACACCATCGCCGGATGCTCCTCTGGCCGCCAAGCGCGAACTTGATCTGACCATGGGTCCCAGCCTTGGATGAGATGAAAGTCGTACAGAAAGCAAGACATTTTGTTCTTGGTCAGGCAAAGCCGTTCCTGTTTAAGAAGCTCAAACACGCGCGTTTGTCAAGACAGGAAGGCCGTGAAGGATCGGATTATTTGAATTTCTCCCCCAACCTCGAAACAGCATTATGGATACCTACACTGCATAAAAGAAATAGTAATGATGCTTGCTTTTGCCGGCACCGAGCCTTGCCCGAACGTTTACATACGACACGAACTCAATTAGGGCCAATAAAAATCCGAGATGACGGCAATTGTGGTGAGTTTGATTTCTCCGTTGAACAGCCGGAATAACTATTCTACACAGTAGAGATAGCCTTTAGAAAATGCCGTTAAGACTCGGACGAACCATCCGAAAGTCTATGAGCAATGAGAGAAACTCGGAGCTCTCGCCGGCTGATGGCATTGTTCTTGAGACCGACTCCCAATGGCAACCTGCAGACGGACCGGAGCTGAACAGATTTCCCCATCCTGTGTAATCAGCGACCACGGTTTACGACGATGACGCGTTAGCCTATGAGTGTTTGCTATAGTTCGCGAACAAGAGGAGTGTACGATGCTGTAGCACCTCAAGGTTGCGAACGGGTGGCCGCTCCCTTTCAGAAAGTCTAAAATTGTCTTCTGTTACTCGTGCTACTACATATTTGAGTTGGCACCCATGGACTCTATCTGAATTTGATTAAGAGGTAAATAATGGAGGGAGATAAACTGAACTATTGCACGTCAGATCTCAGAAAACCTACACTCACTCTTTGTTTCTATAAGCGCTATATCTAAGCTGCTATGATAGGACTATGTCGTCTCCGTCCAACCAGGTTGTATCACATGACACGCCTCGTCAACCACCTGGGCAATCTACCCTATTCACGGCCGGGAGCCGGGCCGTTCAACCAGTCACAATCAACGGCGGTACTTCATTCGGTTATTGATGAAACTGCCGCGCTGTATACATGCGTTGTGTGGTGTACCTGGCCATCTGTGATACCTCCACTCTAGTCGAATCTCTTCTAGCGCTTCGTTGTCGTCCCGACTCTTTTATCCATTCCAAGGGTTTAGTCCTCGTTTAGACATTAGGCTTAATTGCCAGCGTTCCGAAAAGTCTTTAACGATGACCACAGTTTGAAGACACAGTAGTTTGTGGATATATCCGTTGGAGTGCTTGGTATACAATTGAGGAATTTGAAGCGAAGGAGAGTCGCTCTGTTGGTGCGCAAATAAGAATCAACTTTCCTCTCACGTTAGTGAGATTAAAGTTGAAGGTTTGACAATTGCTTAGTTAGAGTCAAATATTCATTTCGTTCCTATCACAAGAATTCTCCGTTGAAATTGAAGCTGAGTAAGTAAGTAGTTTGTAGTAGTGACCCGGATGTAAGGACTGTTCGCTTGCTAGGTTGACAGCAGCCACTTGAGGCTGAGGCGCTATGCCCGTGGAGGCTAGACCCATACGAGCGCGCTAAGAAACTGCCCACTACAAAATTTCTTGAGCTTGTCCAGAGCTCCTCATCCAAATTCCAAACAACAATTCGGGCTCCTTCCCACATCCCTAAATATTTCTTTGAACATGCCATGATAGTAGCCTCAGCCATGGGACTCTTGCTGTCCGCTGGCTGAATTGACCTACATGTATGTACGTGCGCATGCACTTTTCTCAAACCGCATTCAATGATGAGCAAAACACATAATTGAACAATCCAACTCTTACAACATAATGGGGATTTGTCTTGCAAACTGATACATCTACACTGATCTCACCGGGCAATCATTGGCGGATGATAACAAAGCTAACTCATCGCAGACTCCATGGACGTTGTTCGCAGTGCCGTCGTCACCCATCGATCATTTCAAAACAAAAGGTTCGTTTCAATATTTTATTATATTCAGTGCGCCCTGGGTGTGATGATCATTTGACACTATAGGAATTCCTCATTCCGAAGTTATCATGTAGATTCTGTCTTGCAAAAGTTTCAGCCTTGTCTGACCCTTCCTCTTTGCTATCAATATGCACGTCGTGACCTTTTATGACCTCTTGCTAACATAGCATCTTCAGGTACATATCCCAGAACCCCTCGATATCTTGACTCAGTATGCATACTATGACGAACTTTGAACGAACGGGCGGACAGACTGCGCACTCTTGCCCCTACCTCTCGTAAAAAGCAAGGCGTACAAACCTTGTGAGGGTAGATGGTCAAGAAGTGCTTGTTGAGAACTCGTCAGCTGATCCATTGCAAGACGTCGTTGGATACTTGAATGCCCCTTCGCTGGAAGTGTCTGCTAACAAGATCTTTTCTTCAGGTAAACAATTATTTATTTTTCCAGTTATTATAGTCCTGGCATCAGATGATGAAACTTATTCACACTGTTTGAGACTTCGGTCGCTGAACGTATAACAAAAATTCTGATTTAATGAGGTATGCAATCGTCCGCCCCTCATTAACGAGCAAATGCTAATCATCATTCAGCCTGAAATTTGCCAACATTCTTACCACAGAGAATCATTCTGCTGTATTGTACATGGTGCTGACATATCTGCATCTCAGGTTCGATGTTACATTGCATTCAGGTCCACACATGTATAGGTAAGATCAATAGCTCCTATCTTTCGCATATCCCCTTACTCTGATGAATCCAAATATTCGCTGTGTTCTTTCTGAGTCAAATCATTGACGAAACAAATATTTCACCTTGGAGAACTGAACAAATTACTCGTGTTTCCCTCAATCATCTATCTCGTCTGTCTGGTGGAGCTTGTGCTAATTCGAATACATAGGTAGGATTGTCTGGGGGTGTTAGTAAATATTATAATGTAACTCCGCCGCTCGAAACTAAAAGTTTTGCCTTGAATTTTTCAAGGATCTTATTAGTGATTACATCACATCTAATACAATAACACTCTCTTTCCCCTCTAAACCTTCCCAATTATAGACTTCACGCCGTCAAGAAAGTGCCCTTCCCAAGATCCTATGATCAATATAGAAGAGTCAGACACCTTTTTGCGAAGTTTGCTCGGGCTTCGAAGATGAATTAGACACGGTACTGACCTCGCCCACTCTGGCAGTGAGGTCATGGAGCCGTGGCACTACCCTAACCAAGTCCCAATGGCCCACGCATTCAAAAAGCTTTTCATCTCTCAAACACGATCAGTCTAGAGGCATGTTCTTTGTCAAACTTGCAATAAAATTTCTTGCATCATCCGATAACTTTACATATCTGCTTACTAGAGTCATAACCATCAAGTTAAGGGTATCTGAGATTCTACTTGACGTTGGTAGCCTCTTGGGTTTATAGACATGAACATCTACCAGTTAGCAGTAAACCCAGAACGTTCAGTCTTGCGGGACGACGTGTGCACAGGTGCCTTCAGAATGGGACGTCAAATACAGGCTAGTAGAGGCAGTAGATGGGGTGCAGACGATTTATATTGGTATAACATAACCCCAAGCCATCTCTACACTACCAAACAACATCACTGAATCTACTTTACTCATCATCCCCAAAGAAAACCTTAACAGGCAACCACGCATCACCACAAACCTTGAAGCGATCCTTCAACCCATCCAACTTCTTTACCTCCTCGTCAGTCAACTCCCACCCATCGAGCTCGAAGTTCTTCTCTACGCGCTCCTTGTTGACGGACTTGGGGATCACAGACCAGCCCTTTTGGAGACCCCAGGCGAGGAGCACCTGTTGTGGCGTCTTGCCCTTGGATTCGGCCATGGAGAGGAGTGTGGCATCTTTGTAGAGAGGGGAGTTGGTGGAACCGAGACAGGAGTAGCCGGTGGAGTGGATGCCTTTGCTGGTGTTGTAGGCGACGAGTTTGGGGGAGGGGTTGTTGGGGTGGAGCTCGATTTGGTTTGCTGCTGGAACGGTCTAGTAATGTATGTTAGCTAGGCAGATCTTGGAAAGTTAATCAGGGGATAGTGATAGCCGTACCTTGCAAGTTGGGTCATTGAGCAAGATCTCGAGGTTCTTGATGCCGAAGTTGGAGACGCCGATGTTCTTGGCCTTGCTCTTTGGGATCTTCTGCATCTCTTCCCATGTCTTGACGAAGTTCCAGTCGGGATGGTGCTTCTTCAAGTCTTCTGGGTCGGTCGAGCACGGCCAGTGCATGAGGTACAGATCAACATAGTCGACGCCGAGGGACTTGAGGGAGGAATCAATTCCCTCGGAGACGCGCTTGTGCCATGGGTTGTCGAGCTTGGTGGTTATCCAGATCTCTTCACGTGGAACGCCTGAATTCTTGATTCCTCGTCCGACCTCTGCCTCGTTGCCGTAGGCAAGCTGTGATCTGGATTAGCTGTATTTATGGGAATTGCGGTTGAGGCCATTGAACTTACAGCAGTGTCGATGTGACGGTAACCTTTTCGGAGAGCAACCTCAACAGCCTTCTCGACCTCGTTTGGTCCAGATTGCCATGTCCCAAGACCCAGAGCTGGGATCTTGGCCCCGGTGTTGAGGGTATATGTCTTTCTGGAATGGAGACTTTGTGAGCTGAATGACCTCCTAGCAGGTAATTGGGATGCCAGGCTAGAGAGTCGCCGCAAGCTTCTGCTTGGACATGAATGGGGATTGAGAAATGGATGGTGGGGTAAAACTTACGAAGTTGCGGACATCTTTACTGTCTGGTAGATTCCCAAGTAGTAACTGAGTGGATTTGTGATGGAGACGGGTTGGAGTGGAAGGAAGGATGACAGCAAGAAAGGAAAATAAGTAAAAGGTAAAAAGTAAAAAGTGGGAGACGCGATTACTTATACGGAGGTGACTGGGTTTTAGGTCTACTAGGTCTATCTCCCGTCGGACAGAAAGGGAAAGAAAGCTTCCAGCAGACACCTACTGTATCTAGATACTCCCAGGAACTCCACCGAGATGACGCCAATGGAATCATGGATCTTCTACAGAACCAATCCGAGCCAGTGCCGCAAGCCATGCTCGCATGTTAGAGGGAGAAAAAAGTGTCTACGCGAGCATCCCACCTATAGATCCTATAGATGCCCCGAGGAGGCGAAATGGAGGGGCAGAGCGAGGAAGCAAGGGCATATCCCACTTAGTGGGCCGTGGGTTGAGGGTCATTTAGCCTAAAGGGAATCAGATGGGAGAAAGAATGGATGCGCTCCAATCAGAAAACGAGACAGAGTGTCGGCTTCAGATGAGTGAAAGCAGTCTGTCGAATTTTGGATTAGCACATTAAAAGTCTTTCCTCCGGTGGGGGTGGAGTTATCGAAGTCAACCTCGAACCTTGGAAGTGAGGTCTTGTCTAGGAGGGCTTGAGAGGATGGCTCTGGAGGGGCAGCGGTCGGTTGACTCCCCGATCGGATCGGCCAACGTCTTCCCGATGTGCCGACACCACATCTTCTGGCTACAGCCTTACGATACCTGGCCTGGCGGACCAGACAAGACCTCCACAAACCCAGCCTCGCACCACACGGTAGACAAAGTACAGGTTTTTGTCTGAATCTCCAAAGCATACAATCATGTCATCTGGGTTTGTATCTGGCGGTACAGCAGATGCGCCAACGGAGAGGAGTGACGAATGGCTTTCAGCACAACGAGAAATCGAAGCGAACGTCCAGAAAAAGGCAATCGAAGCACGTCAGACAGACGGAAGAAGCTTGTTCGAGACACTGGAAGCCAACAAAGGTATTTCACGAGCGCTGCTCCCGGTTTCGCTATACTATGCTGTGAACGTTCGGCTGATCACGCAGGGGTGCGTCGAAATAACTAGCTGCCAAACAAGATGCCTTCGATGAAGCAAATAGATTGAAGAACCAATTCCGAGCCTTGGACCAAGATGAAGTCGAGTTCTTGGACTCTGTGCTTGAAAGTACGAGGGCGGAAGAGGCGAGAGTGAAGAAGGAAACGGCTGAAGGGTTAGCTCTGTTCAGACTACAACAGGACGAAGCAGACAAGAAGGCGAGGGGGGGCAGTTATGTCGAAGCGAATGGAGAAGCAGGCTCGCCAGTCGCAGAGGAAGAGTCGTGGATTGCGGGTGGGAAGAAACGTAAACGTACGAAGGATAAGGAAGTTCTGAAGGGCGTCAAACTCAGAAAGTCTTCGTCATCGGGACACCCAGCTGAAAGCAGCGGGATCAATACACATGAAGCAGTGCCATCCGGGAAGTCGCCGACTGTCAAGATATCTAAAAGCTTTACAGCTTCGATGCCTGCCAAAGAGGTCAAAGACATACCGAAGGCGGTTACAGATGCTGCTCCTGCAGAGGATAAGAAACCTCCTGTAACGACAAAGGGATCCGGACTTGTCAATTATGACTCCGATGACGATGATGATTGGTAGTAAGGACGAACTTAAGATCAACTTAATTTCATGAGTAAGAAGTAACTCAGCTACTCCTTTGCAGCGTGTACTCATCTAGCCTTCCGCTACACTCTGAGCCTACCTGCTCGTCCCGAAGATACCGAGAGAAATAGGATCACAAATGGTAACAAAACGATTCGTTATGATGAGTCTTCCATTTGAGATCTTGTCGCTGCTGTTGTGAAAATTACGTACCAAATCTCGCAGAACTATGTGTTCCTTATTGCTGAGCTTTGATAGCAACGGCGTGGAACTCGTAAGGCTGGCTACACAAGCTAGGTGATTTCTGACAACTCACTCACAAATTGATATGACTCTTCGTTAATCAGAAAATCCTTCCATTCATGTCTAATTACATCTTTTCATCCGACATGGTTCGTATAAATAATTGAATATCTTGAGTACGTTCGCGGATTTCTACTGGGCATATTCCGAACCTCGGCTCGCTGAAATCTAGCTATCTATCACTATCGCGAACCAAGAAATCCAAATCAACATCATCATCCACCACCAAACCATCCAAATGCGATAACCTCCATCTCCGCCTTCCAAGGCCGATCGCGAACAATGACCTGCCCCTTCTGCACAATTTCCACACACTTTCCCCCATCTCAGCACCCCTCCGCAGACCACGAACTTGTCTCCCCCTCCGCCTACGTAGTCCTCTCCACGCCTCTTCTCGTGGCCTTCCTAGACATCCTGCCCCTAGCTCCTGGTCATCTGCTGCTCACCACGCGCCAGCATCACGAGAAGATCAGTGACGTGACGGAGGAAGAAGCGCGCGAGTTGGGAGTGTGGTTGCCTCGGTTGAGTAGGGTGCTTGCGCGGGCCACGGGGGTCTGGGATTGGAATATTGTGCAGAATAATGGTATGTGAAAGTGCAGCGTGGATGAGAGATTGATATGGGGGAGAGGCATATGGCTGATTGATTGTGGTGTAGGTGCTGCGGCTGCGCAAGTCGTTCCTCATGTGCATTTCCATCTTATACCACGGCCGGGCTTGACGCCTGAGCTGAGGAATCGGAGTTTTACTATGTTTGGACGGGGGCAGAGGAGTGAGTTGGACGATGAAGAGGCTACGATTTTGGCGGAGAGGTTGAGGGAGGAGGTTGGGAGGGAGCTGGTCAGAGTCGGGGAGGGGAAGTTATAAGAGTGGTTTAGAGATGTTGGAATTGGATAGTGTAGATGGAAGGTGTACTGTACATGGATAAGGGGACCAGTAATTGTACAAAGATTTGTATATTGGCACTTGGGACGCGGAGGAATGGAAAGAGGCCAGGTTTAGTGGGGGTTGCATTAGATGGCGTCCAGGACACGGGGCTTTAGATCTTGAAGCTGGAGTTTGAGGGGTATGGAAGACACTATAGTAGACTCGAACATGGAAGTACGATGAAAAATTGGTCCATCGGGAGATTGCAAAGGGCGCGTTGGACTTATCTACATATACAAATTTTGGATTTCTGTGGGCGACCGCTAGAGTATGTTTGTATCCTGAACGTTACAAGATATAGTTCTATCTAGTCTGTTGGCCTATAGTACTCCCTCGGAATATGTGTTGCAGCGACACCTAATTAGGAGGAATCTGATCATTCCTTCTGTCAGGAGTTGTTGCGATATTCCATATGGCCCTGATATGCCAGCTCAGGGGCGATCACCCTTCACACTTATTGACCCATGTTCTTTCTAGTTCGGGCTGTCCGCCCAGAAAGGGCTTGCAGGTCTCTTTGCTTCTGCGCTCGTGGAGCGAATGTCGTCCATCTGCTGATGTCCATAGGATCTTCATTTGAACGCTGCTTTGAAGCCCTTGAAGTATCCCTTTCTAAAAGGGTTGAGATCATCTGCACTAACGCCGTCAATCTGAACTCTGTCTTCACGAATCGTTTCCACCACTTCAAAGTCAGGAATTCTTTTGTACGTTATGAGTTTCCTCGACCCTGAAAATGTGAGCTTGGAGTTGAAGACAGTCAAGAATCCACTTACATTTATTGAATTCCTGTGTACAAATGCTGACGATTTCTAAGGCTGGATGACCTGGGATCTTTATCTCTTGATCCTCGTCATTAGAAGTTGGCATCCAGAACGAGAGCCGGCCATTATCAACAAGCGAGATGGAGGCAAATTCGAGAATGTCGTCAAGCATAGCTAGAAAACTGTAAGGCTTTTTTGGTGGCATGTATGAGTCCATGCTAGAAATCATCAATATTTGACGTCTTGCAAAAGAAACAAATTACATACGTGTGATGGGCAATTCCGTCTCTAACGACCGGCTCTTTCAATTTATTAGGATCTCTACTTCCTAGAACCTTCAATCCTTCCCTAACTCCATAGGGTGGATCACAGATAATGCCATCAAAAAGCCTTGCTTGTCTGAGGGGAGTATTTGTCAGATCGGCTATGAAGCTATCGCCGAACATATCAGTAATTCCGTATTGGGTGAAGTTTGTGACGAGACTAGGTTTTGATCCACCCTTCCCTCTGATACTGCGTCCGTCAATGTCACTTCCAAAAGACAATGCTCCAAAATGTGCACAAGCTACTGGGAAACTACCAGAGCCCACGAACGGATCATACATGAGCTTTCCGGGAGCAGCAAGAGTGATATTAGCCGTTATCAAAGCCAGTTCGGCATCCATCGACGTCGTGCAGATGTATTTTCTCTTCTTTAAATCGTACGTATTGATAGCATCTCTGTCGCTTCCGCAAATAAATCGCCCCATGTGGAGAGAATGAGGTTCATAAATGCCATGTCTAGCACTCTGAAACTCCCATTCTTCGAAGACGAAGAATTCTTGCTCAGCGCCTTTCATCTTGATAGGGCCATCGAATTCAAGGAAGCGAAATCCTTCGATTAATTTCCGTTGCACAGCGGTCGAACGGGTCCCTTGAAAAGAATCAACGGTAAATTTAAAAGAAGAGTTCTTATAAAGAGGCCAAAGATGGCGCGAGAGCCCTCGAACATTTTCGTGAAGGTCTTCATATGTAGACCCGCTCCCCCATACTTCGTAGATGGCCTTCGCAAGAATACTTCGCTTGACCAATTTTATGGCATCTTCTTCAGATACGAGCTTCACAAAACAAAATGGCGACTTCAAAGTGTAAGCTTCGGGACTCACAAGAAGTGAAGCATACTTACGCTAGGACTGTATGAGAGAACCTCTAGGTTGATTCCATGGAGGACAGCGAGAGCCTTGATCTCTGGAAGACGAAAAGTCTCATGGACATGGGTAAATCTGATCATGTATTCCATGATCAGAATAATCTCCAAAACTTCTCCACTTGATAGGATACATGGAGTTCAGAACTCGTGACGGCGAAAATTAATGTATGGATTTCTGAAATTGTGCACGAGGGTTGTGAAATGTTTATCTTCTTCGGCAGACCCACCTGGGCCTGAGGCGCTAGGCCTATTTTGGTCCGCATCAGCTTCGAGGTCAAATTTCATTACCTAGATCTCCTCGAGTCAACACGTATACCACACTAAGAAAAAATGTTAGACTTTCCGGATGAGACAAAGAATGAGCAGAAGTGCGAGGTAACTCATGGGGTCATGGGCCATCTAGATCCTCAACAGCCGCCTGTCAAGAGGAAGCCATTCTCAGCCATTCTCACACATCCATTTGTTCATAAAGTATGTTCACATCGGAAAGCTTCAGGTTCAATGCCAACAGTATAGTAGGTTGAATTGGTACTTCCTTCAGAGATCTATGAGATTATCAAAAACGACGTCCTCAACGAAGCGAATCGGCCTGTTTATAGGCGAGTCATTCTACCACTGAAAGCGTTGGTGGAAGGAGAATTCTTCAATCAATACATCAAAACTGGTGCGTCAAGTCCACACTGTCTTTGATACTTGACTTCGTGCTGATCTCGTTGTAGGTAATGTCATGATGCTGTCGGAAGGTAATTCTGATACCGAGAATGTATACTCTTTGCGAGAAGGTATGTTTCACAACGATTCACCGCGCATGATACTTACTATTCCGAGGAATTCTCACGTTACATCTTGATAAGGAAAGCTATCAACGAGCTGGTATAGAGGGCAAACCAGAAGGCGTGAAAGGGAAAAGAGGATCCAAACCTCGATGGAGTAAGAGATCTTCAGAAACATGGTTCAACGATCTAGCTAACTTTGATGTAGTCGTTGAAATCAATTTGCGACTCCCATCCATGCTCCACGGCAAGAAAGGGTTCGATAGGATTGTTTATGCATTCAAGAACGTCCTTACGTCACCAGTGACATGGCTTTTCCATGATTTAGGAGTCACAGGTAGGAAGGATAAAGATCCGTTGTCACCTCGATGGACTGACACTGATCCAGCTGTGGACCCTGATCCTCTCGCACCTCACTTCCCAATCACAAAGTCTTCTCCTCCCGAAGTATCTGAGAACATCAATGTCAACCTGCCGCCCTTGAACCCACCCGTTACTAGCAACTCGACATACAGTGCAGAGTTCGAAGACTATGCAGTCCAGCTTCATGAGTGGCTAGCGTTACTCTTACTTAAGAGCCCTCGAATTGCACCCGAAGACAATGTTGACCCTTTCCTTTCCCGATACAGTCCACCAGACGGTCCGACGGTCCCTAACACGCTGGTCCATTTGAAATGGCAAGGCTTTATATCTTCTATGTGGGCGCACAGAATGTTTGTCAAGCTTCTATTATCACTGCCACGTGAGGCGTGGTTCGCATACATCGTGGATGGATTTCGCGAAGGCTGGTCTGGTGACTGTCGGAATAGTACCATATTGAAGCTCCCCAACGTGGCAAACGAATACATCTTATGGGAGGTAGCGTAGTAACAATCGGTCTTGATCAACTAGTCCGTCTACGCACATCCCTCTCCTGGCCTATGTCGCCTCTAATAGCTTCCGTGATAAGCTCTCTCAGCTGTCGTTGGCCATCCTCGCCTTGAAAGTCTTCTCGCGCCGCCAGTTCCTCTATTCTTCTTCGGAACTCAGGATCTACTACCTCCCCAACCTCCTCTGCTGCTGCTGTACCTAGATTGACTTGAACGCCTTCAGGTACAGGTGGCGGATGGCTTATGCCATTTGGTTCTTCTTCACTAACACCATTGACCTGAGGCACCCCAGCCTCCAGTTCTTTGACTCGTAGATATACCGCAACCTGGGGGAAATCATCCTCCTCTGTAATCTTCTCTAAGGGCGTCTTACCCTCGTCGCCTCTTATTGATATGTTTGCATGAAGCTCCTCGACAAGTATCTTTGCACACTCCACAGTTTCTGCCACGAATAATGCTGTCTCTCCATCCTCGTCTTTGATATCAACATCGACGTGAAACTCGTTGACCAATGCTCGCAGCATATCCAAATGACTGTAAGAGGCTGCAGCATGTAACAGGGAGTAGCCGTGTTCATCTTGGGACGATGCGAGTGAGGGGTTCGATCGTAGTAATGGAAGTAGATTAGGGGAGTTGTCGGCAGCGAGGAGGAATTGATTCGGTTGGAGATTGGACATTGTAGTTGATTTCCGATTGATAACCATGAGAAGGCTCCGAATTCAAGTTGGATCTCGAAAATTCTTGACAATGAGAAATAGTTACCTAAATTGTATTCCCTGTCAGTCGCGCAACAAGGCTGAAAAAATGCCCCGCGCTAGTCCCAACATGGATCATGTGGGGATTTCCCACTACCGAAAATGGATGCGGCTCCGAAGTCAAACTCATCCAACATGAAGTATACAAAACACGCGCCTAATCTCAATCACCTGGTGTGCTAGACTTGGATTGATTTTATTCGCTTCTCGTAAGCCACGATCAGCCTCGTCGTGAGCCTTGTGCCTCGTTCCTTTGTTGTCGTTGATTCACAAACTCAAAGTGTATGTCATAAAGGTCTGACTCACTACGCCTTCATAACGGCTTTTTCGAGTCTTGTATTCCAGATTCACTACCGGCTGGCTGCTTATGCGGCGGCGTGCAGTCACACTCCTTAAGCGCGATCCATCGGGTCAACTCCTAAAAGTCAAGGAAGATTGATCGATGTAAGCACAAGAACCCTTTTAAAAGATATCCTTCCCCGTCCTTTGTGTTGTTTGATGCCTTTCAGACATCCTTCTCCACGACTTTTGAAAAAAACTCTGCTCGACACGTTCTCGTCATCCTTTTTTACTTCAGCAAGGCGAAAGTCACCTACTACTTTACATCAGAAACTCGCCATGGCGTCCCCTGGTGATATTCCGTACGCTAGGCAAGACGTTCAAGAGATACAGACCCTGCTTCGGAACCTCCAGGACAGTATTGGCAAGGGCGACAAGAAAGGAAAGTCTTCAAAAGGATTCAGCTGCAAAAGCACTGCCTTCGAAGTGGCTGGCTCACCAAATAACCTCGTCGTCAACTCTTGGCGGTTCATGGATTGGGATTACAAGCTGGACAATCTCCCAACATATGCCCGAGGCCTTTTCACTGGGAAGAATGAGAAAGGCCAAGCAGAGATATCTGTTCGTGGTTATGATAAGTTCTTCAACACAGAAGAAGTCAACGCTACCAAGTGGAGGAACATCGAGAATAATACCAAAGGTCCATACGAATTAAGTCTAAAGGAGAATGGCTGCATTATATTCATTAGTGGCCTTCACGATGGGACACTACTCGTTTGCAGTAAACATTCTACTGGAGCTAGAGATGATCAGCTCAGCCATTCGAAGGCTGCAGAGCAATGGGTTGACAGACAACTCACTGCTATCGGAAAGACGCGCGGGGATCTCGCCAGAGAATTGCGCAGCAGAAATGCAACCGCTGTTGCCGAGTTGTGTGATGATGATTTCGAGGAGCACATTCTCGCCTACGGGAAGAATATCGCTGGACTCTACCTTCACGGAATTAATATTAATCTTGCAGAATTTATGACCTATCCTGGAGATCAAGTCCAGTCGTTTGCAGAGCAGTGGGGCTTTCGTAAGACCGACTATCTAGTGCTTGACGATATCAAAACTACAAAGAAGTTTCTTGACGATGTAGCCGAGACGGGGCACTACAACGGGCGAGATATCGAGGGATTCGTGATTAGATGCAAGACCAAGGTTGATGGTAAAGGGCCATATGTGGATTGGTTCTTTAAGTACAAATTCGAGGAGCCATATTTGATGTACCGTCAGTGGCGTGAATGTACCAAAGCAATCATATCTGGGCGACCACCACGTTTTCGAAAGCACGTCCAAATCACAGAGGATTACCTTCTTTATGTACGCAAGAGACTTGCGGAAAACTCTAGACTCGGCAACGCCTACCAACAGAATCACGGAATTATCCAATTGCGTGATGACTTCCTGAAAGAGAAGAACCTCAAGGGCTCCGACATCATTCGACAAGAGTATGCTCTATTGGGTGGCGCTCCAGAGGATGTATCAAAGAATGTCATTCTGGTGCCCATCGCTACGCTAGGATGCGGAAAGACAACGCTTGCTCTTGCTCTTGTACACCTCTTTGGTTGGGGTCATGTGCAGAATGATAACATCACTGGTAAAGGTCGACCACCGAGATTCACAAGAGAAGTCTTGACGCTTCTTGAGGGACAACCAGTCGTCTTTGCAGACCGCAACAATGCTCAACGGCATGAAAGAACGCAGCTCATCGGAGATGTCCACCTGACACATCCACATGTTAGACTTGTTGCCCTCAACTTCATACATACGCCAGAAATGCTTGCAAATATCAGGGAAGTTACTCAGAGTCGAGTTTTGAAGCGCGGTGACAACCATCAAACTATCCAGGCAGCCACAGAGTCGAATAAGGTGATTGGAATCATGGAAGGATTTATTCATCGGTTTGAAGCCCTCAACCCAGATAGGCAACCAGATGATGGCTTTGACTCCGTTATTGATCTTGATCCTACTAAGGATTCGAGAGAGAACTTGGAGACCATAGTGGCACAACTCAACACCACCTACCCAAAGCTCTTTACAGATATGCCCTCGAGCGAAGATCTTGACGAAGCCATTAAGATGGCACTCAGCGATTATAAGCCAGAGATTAGACATGAAGTTGGGAGAAATGGTGGATCAATAGGCAAAGGACCTAAAAACCAGCCAGTAAGAGCAATTTCCCCATGATAACGTACAGATATCCGTATCTAAGCATTCCACAGAAACAACAGCCACAAATCGCCAAGAAGTCCCGGCCGTTAGAATATATCTCAGTCAATGTACCAAAGAGCGACATTCTCAATACACTTGAAGAAGCGTTTGCCTCCGTGTCCACGAATAAGGCCAGATTTTACAGACAGCTATCTGACAGTCGTCGTGTGCAGCCTGAGTTCCATGTCACCCTCATTCATCGCGCCTCTTCAAAGCAACATCCTGAACTATGGGACCGATATCAGGCATTGCATTTGGCAAATGATGCTTGGGAAAATAAATTAGGTGACTGTAAGGTCCAACTCGAGAGAGTAGGTCTCCTGTCCTTCGCTATCGAGCGCTTCAAACTAATGGCTCCCGTAGATTGTTTGGGACGATCGTATCATGGCGATTGCTGTAAGGATTATCGACGAGAACTGGCAGTGTGCCAATGAAGTAGCACATATCACTATTGGTACCCGGGGGGGCGATGTCAAGCCAAAAGAGAGTAATGATCTTCTGCGGAGATGGATGCACGAGGGAAGTGGCGATGCTAGTGGTATTGGTGAGATTGTAATTCTAGGAGGTCAAACTCTATATGGGGCCGTCAAAGCGGTTGCATCTCGATCAAGATAGCTTGCGCGAATAAGAACTAGGTAATCCACAGAAGCATTCAATTGGTCCATAGCTTGGAAAAGGCACCCGTGTTCTCGGAGTCGAGCGGCGATCGTGTAACACTGTTTCGGCAGAAATATACCACTCCAATGCAACATACAGATACTTTCTTCTCTCAATACTGAGCTTGCAACTTCATACCGATGCTAGGAGACTTAAAGATGAGACGAAAGAAAAATTTCTTAGTAGTAAATATTATAAGGACGCTGTGAAGATATAAATGGCCGCCGTTACAGCTGTGAGTGACAGCTCGTCAACTCGCGAATTAGCTGGAGTCTTATTCTGTCATTTTTGAAATTGAAAATCTCTCCAACAACAATGTGGAAGTTTATTTTCAATTATATGATTAAGGCAGTTATAAGATTGTCATGTATATGATTCCTCTTTTCCAACCATGAATCACCAACATGCTGCCCTACTATCGACCACCTCAATTCAACACCTAAGTAGCCTTCCCCAACTTCTTCTTCTTTGAGCTCGCTGACTCACTGTTGCCGAAGGGGAAACCACTCGTCCGCTTGTCGGCCCCAGTCTTCCTACTGATCCTGCCAGAACTGCTTGCAAAGAGCACGCACCACAGTGCCATAGCTGACAATCCACCCGAGCCTAGAGCACCGAGTAAAAACCCGGTCTGGGAGTAAGAGATGTATTGAGTGTATCCGTAGAACGCGGTGGCCGCATGGTAGAAAAGGGTTATGGTTAGCGTGGGAACTGCGTAGGGAGCTTTTGGGTCGTCGGCGTCAGTCGAGACTGCTGCTGAGGATGCTGTGGGATATCAGTATTCGTTCTGCGAGGGACATTACGAGGAGGCAAGGACGTACTGTCTGAGAAGGTAGAGGTTAGAGGAACAGATCCTGTGAGTAGAACTGTCATTGCGCCTAGCGCTAAGAGGGTGATGCCGAGGCTTCGAGTGAAGTAGCATTCAAGGGTCGTTGGTTCTCGCACTTCTGGGGAAAGGAGGGTGATGATCATCGTAGGAGATATGATCAAGGGAAGAGCTTGGAGACTGAGCCATCCAGCAGTTCCGTACGTGTAGCTGTAAAAGACCTAGATGATGGAGCATCAGAATTGTGAAAGAGGAACACTGGAGGGTTACGAACATCCATTGTTCTGGGGGAGGG
Organism: Chaetoscypha palmicola; assembly: GCA_003988945.1. Taxonomy (NCBI): domain Eukaryota; kingdom Fungi; phylum Ascomycota; class Leotiomycetes; order Helotiales; family Helotiaceae; genus Chaetoscypha; species Chaetoscypha palmicola. The sequence goes on along the minus strand of QYAH01000014.1, from coordinate 84,477 downwards.
GTAAGTCGTTTGATTGATCTAGAGGATTGTAATTTAGAAGTGTGAGGTTGTGATTGTATTCGGGAGTTTTCGACGTCCTCTGTTGCAAGATGCAGTGTAAGATGTCATTGCTTGGGACGATATATAAGCTTTCAAGTAAGAATGAGCTTCAGGAACCAGGAGTCTCTGAGCTAGCCCTAGCCGCAGACCCTTGCTATGTAGGTGCGTCATTGTAAGGCATCTATGTATGTCGCAAGACATCAACGCAGCTGATAGAGGGGCAAGTGGCGGTATCAGGCGGCATCCCTGCATCAATCATCCATCACCGCTGAGCGCAATCGGAACTGTTTGATTTCAAATTGTTCGTCTGCTAACAATCTTTTCCGCGTTCTCGTACCTCTTTGCATTTAGTGAATCTTCACTTGTATGAAAATCAGATCCTTATATACTACGAGATTATTTGGATGATTGTTCGGATGATTGTTTGGTGAAAGAGGGAAAAACTTTTCTTTCAAAGCGAGGACGGACAGACGCGCCAGGGCCTTGCGCTCCCCAAAACGTTACGTTGGTCCAAGATGAGTGCCATATTGTCTGCAGACGACCTGAACGATTTTATCTCGCCAGGAGTGGCATGTATCAAACCTGTCGAAACACTCCCAGCAGCAAAACCAGATCCTGCTGATCCTGTATGTCCACTTCTTCGAGTAAATACCCTTTGAAGCTCGCCAGCAACTAATGAGGAACTCACAAGAATGCCTATGAAGTCTCATTCAATACCGAGCGAACGATCCCAGAGTCCGACCTTCCTCCTGCGCAAATCTCACTCACAGATTGTTTGGCATGCTCAGGATGTGTGACTTCCGCGGAAGCTGTCCTGGTTTCCCTACAGTCACACGCAGAAGTCCTTTCTGAACTGGATTCTGCGCCTGGCCTACGACTCAGTAGTGATGGAAAACGAGTGGAGAATATAGACACAGGAAGCAAAATATTCGTGGCAAGTGTAAGCCCTCAATCACGGGCGAGCATAGCTGCAACGTTTGGAGTTACAGAGAAGGAGGCCGGAAGTATGATCGAGCAATTGCTTAGCGGATCGAGAGGACTGAAGAGCCGCGCTGTCTACCGTAACGGTTTCCAATGGGTGTTAGATACGAATGTGACCAGGGAGGCATGTCTGGTACTTGGAGCAGATGAAGTGATGGGGACCATGTTGGTCGGTTCGGGAAAGACTGGTGTGCAAAACGAAGAAGCAGCCATCCAACCCTCCAAGCCTGTCCTCACGTCTTCATGCCCTGGCTGGGTTTGCTACGCGGAGAAAACACATCCTCACGTTTTACCCCATTTGTCGCGACTAAAATCCCCACAGGCCTTGATGGGAACGATGATTAAGACCACCTTGAGTCGGAAGCTTGGTATTTCTCCTGATAGAATATGGCACGTAGCTATTATGCCTTGTTTTGATAAAAAGCTGGAGGCAAGTCGTGAAGAGCTCACAAACACTATATGGGAAGGAACAGATACTCGAGGTATTCGAGATGTCGATTGTGTTATCACTAGCAAAGAGCTACTTATGCTCGCTGACTCTAGGCGTGTCGATTTCGCCAAACTTCCACGGTCACCACTTCCTTCTCCGATACCTTTTCCAGACCAAGCTTTACATCGTTTCCTCTTCCCTCCTCCACGACGGCGAAAGAACGGCGAGAAGGCTTCCGGTACCTCGGGGGGTAATTTATATTACATCTTACAATATTTTGCATCCCAGCACGAAGGCGCCTCCGTCCAGACAACGCGAGGACGCAATGTCGATGTCCAAGAATACACTGTCGTGTCCTCAACTGGCGAAACCCTTTTAAAAGCTGCCCGATACTATGGCTTCCGTAATATCCAGAATCTAGTCAGGCGATTGAAACCTGCTCGTGCCTCTCGAATGCCAGGAGGCAAACCTATGGGTAGTGCCAGGAAGCCCGGAGGCAAGGCCAATGGACCCGAATACTCGTATGTGGAAGTCATGGCCTGCCCCGGGGGATGCACAAATGGTGGTGGTCAGATCAAGGTTGATGATCCAGTAATATCTGGAGTTGAGCCTTCCGAGGTCAAACCTGGGCCACAGGAGCAGAAAGCTTGGTTGGCCCAAGTTGATGAGGCGTACTGGTCCGGAGAAGATAGGGTAGACGAAGACCCTACTTCGATTGATCGCCATACAATGGTTGATGGCATTTCTCCTTCATATATAAAAGATACCCTAGCGCATTGGGCGGCTATAACACGCATAGATTTGGATAAATTGGTGCATACGAGTTATCGAGAGGTGATCAGCGACGTTGGTAAGAAGGTCGACGATACCGAGCGGGTAATTGAGATTGCCAGTAAGATTGGTGGTGGATGGTAATAGAGTAGAGAATCAACTGTTCTTGCCGCCTCGGTTTGCAAATCCGAAGCCTCCTCTTCCACTTCCATCAGGCCCCCTTGGTGCTCGAATGATATTCTCCTCGTCTCGTGGTGTTGCGCGCCCAGACCTTGATCCATCTCCATTGCGCTGATGAACACTTTTTCCTGGCTTTGCTGTGTAGTCAGGATCATAGAGTTCTTTCGAACCTGATTGACTAACGAGCCGCGAATTATCCTGCTGTCTAGGTCCGTTGCCTCGTGCCTTTCCTCGATTTGACTTGCTTCCTTCTCCTCCTGCTGGTGGAGTTACAGCCCCAGGTGAATCCCCCCCTGGCGGTGTTCCCATGATTCGTGCTCTAACCTCTTCATATCGTTTTTGCTTCTCCTCGCGTTCTCTTTGCGACTTGAGTCGCAATTCTTCTGGGGTGGGTTTATTTGTCTCAACTATTTCATCATCATCATCCTCAATGGTTATACTAGCTATACCAGTTATTGGATCGATTTTCTGAACCGTCTTTGGGGTAGGTTTGCGACTGAGTACTTTGAGGGCAGGCTTGAAGTCGGACTTGAGTGGTACAGTCTCCTTTGCAGCGAGAAAATGAAAACTCTCGGGCTCTTCACTATGTATGAATTAGCATACTTCCATTGGGATAAACAAAGTGATCGCACGCAGATTCCCATAATTTCTTGTTCGTCTCAGCATGTTGTGCAAGACGCTCTGCCTTGGTGACCTTGATTTCTTCCTTGGGTCTTGCAATTCCAACCCCTACTTCTTCCTTATCGGCCTGTGATTCCCAGTCATCATCCCATGCATCAGGGACGGTTGTTTTCTTTCCCATGTTGTGAATTCACAAAATTGGAATTCCAAAGTACGAAAGAGAATGGATGGAGTGGGATGGATTTTGGCTACGAGCGGGTTATGAAGGGAAGTCTCTCGGCGCCCGCGGTACGTAATGTGGGGAAGCTCAGAAACTCGCAGCCTTATATCTCGACGGGCACCTCCTTCGCCTTTGGAACCGTCGCAGAACTTTACTCGGAGACAAAGCAACAGCCCTCACTTTAAAATCACCAAGGCTTCATTCCTGAGGCTGCAGAGCCCCAGCTCAAGATGAGTTGTAAGCACAAGATCACATCCTTCACAACTGTCAGCCTTCTCACACCTCCTAGCATCCCAACAAGCAAATCAATCCCAAGCCGTGGACAGCGACGCCATCATGATGGAAGCACCTGATTCCCCTCCTCATGCCTCCTCCCACAATATGGCTCCAAGCTTTTCTCAATCGAAACCGAATCAGTCAAATTCCGGAGCAGCAAGAGTTAATGGCGACGGTAGTAATGCGAAGACAAATTTCGGTGCTCCAGGCTCGAGTTGGAATTCTAAGAAGTTTATGGAAGAACACAGCAGAGCTTTTGATATGCAGACTGATAAAGATTGGGACCACAGTGAGCTACGCGTGTTCTGGCTTTAGATCTTCGTTAACAGAGGGATTTGTAGCAAAATATGGTGACCCTCTGTTGCCGCATAATCAAGGATGAGGTACTGTCACCGTCTGTAAGACTTGGAAACAGATATCTCTGAGATTGGAACAATCTCAGGAAATTGGCTCTCGACAGCATCGACATAAAGAGAACCAATAGACAGCAATCTAACATGAGGCGCACGTTCAGAGCACAACGATGGAAGACAGGAGAACGCCAGAAATAGTTGCGTCCACACCAGATCATGTAAGGCTCTCGCAAATCTGAATCAAAATTAGCGGATATGACGGCTGAATAACGCTGCTTTCCCTTTGTGTTATTTCCTTTTCATCCTCGAAAATCAACGATGCTCTTATAAGCAGTCCCCTCATTCGCTCCCTCGGAGAAGATTTATCTCGGGCCGGAGACTTGAAGATCGTCAGCCTCTCGAGACGATAAGTCTGTCTAGTATTCACATTGCTGCTCGTTCCAAGGTTGATTGCGGAGTTGTTTTATCGTATCTACAGAATGACTACTCTAAATGGTGCTAGCACCATTTAGCACATTGCATTTTAAGGTTACGCTTCATACATAAGTTGTCTTCATCGCTCTTAATCTCACCGCTGTTGAGTTGGTTTATGGTTTCTCTTCATACTTGATTACTAAACATAAGCGTACTGTTCCCAATAATCTTACTAAAACATCGGAGTCAATTTTCAACGATAGCAAATATATCCAAATCACTTCGACAAAATAGATTAGCAACGCGACCTTTCAAGATCATCAAGACCCCTATCTATACCCAGGGAAGTACTGCAATGATGCGTGAAACTCCAAGATCACATCCTATTTACTGAACCGACTATTTCAGAAACTACACGATCAATTTGTTGAAGCGGCAAGTGCCATGGCAGTAATACACAATATAGTAATTAGAGGTCTCAATAGCATATACCTCTAAGCACCCCACCTCCAGTCCTCAGTTCACGCCGGCTTTATCAAATACGTAAGATATTAGTCTGAGCTACTCCATTATCATTATAAGATGGAGGAGGTGACTGTGTTCCGTGCTATCGAGAAGGAAACGGGTGTAGTGGGGATCATGGAGAAGAATATGGAACAGCATCGTATCTCTAACCAGAACCCAAATGAAAGTTGGTCTCGCTGAACGTAGAGCGGATTCTTTCGCGTCTGGTTTGTAGGACGAATATCTTTCGTCGGTCACACCAGAAGCTTTTTCCAGGACACATCTTGTCTCGATCATCGACTCATTTAGTGTCACTCTACATGAACATCTATCTGAGGAAATCCCCTCGCTTCTTGTAAGCCAGCAGAGTTTCAACTTCCTCGACCATTATCACAGCTACACCTCCCCTATCACCTCCTCAGATACTAACAGCTTCAGTCACTCTCACAATACCCGAATCTTCCCCTCCTCAAAACACCTAACGACGTAGCCGGCAAAACCCCATTACACGTCTCTGTTACAGAAGCTACCCCTTTCTTCCTACGGAACCTAGATGTTGAATTTGAGGGAGGATTGTGGAAAGTTTAACGACTTCGCTAGGCATATAACTAGGATAAAAACGACTTCAATAGTTGTCTATGTCTCACGCTACTTTATTTTAACTAGGGGTTTAACTAGGGGCTATCTTCCCTTGTTCGCTCCTATGTATTCTCCTTTACGTCTTTGAAGCTATTCTCTACTCTATATAGAGGTAACTTATATAAACTCTAATAGAAGTAAGAGTCGAGATAAAACCTAAAATATATACCTAGAGTATAAGAGGGGAAAGCTTAGAGAGTATATCTCGAGTAGTAGATTTATAATACTATATTACTCTAGACACTTATCTCTTCTTTATAATAGCGAGCTTTAAATATTAAGTTAAGTCGTAAAATAAGTAGAAGATAGCGAACAGGCGACTATAAGGAAGGCGATAGCGAGGTAGTAATAGCGAGATAGCAATAGCGAGGTAGCGATAGCGAGGTAAAGAGTTTAAGAGCGGCATCTACTTTAAAGCCTATATAGCTCGCTCCAGATTACCTTTAGGGTTAAAAGCTAGTCAAGCCCCCTGTTAGGACCCCCTATTATAGAGTGACAACTATTAAAGTCGTTTTTATCTAGTTATATGCCTAGCGAAGTCGTTAAACCTAGAAGGATTCGCCCGGGATACCTGGGTTGGCATATTAGGTTGGACAGAGGACTGTTGTTAGGTGGCATGAACCGCAGTGGAGGTTTGCTAGGTATGTGTACTCTTCTCGAATTGCGCGAAGCGAGATAGAGGGTGGGTCAGGGAATCTCACAGGGAGAGCCAGACGACAAGGAAAGAGTAGTTGGAGAGGTGAAACTGACAAACTTGCTGACTTGTGACTTCTAGTTATGATAGGGAGGGAAAGCTGAGGGAATTGTCTTACTTGGGACAAGATTGAGACTATACATACTCTGGTATTTGTGTTGAAAAATTGAGTAAAAATCTCGGTAGCGATGTCTCAGTTGGGAGTCGAACCAGTACGGCGCCTGGTACTTCTATTAATGCCGGCTCTGCTTCATAGATAGTGTGTAGTCATGGGGACTAGACGCAGCCGGAATTGGAGATAGACATGAAGATTTATCCGAATGCGATCTAGAATAACGATACAATTTCTTCGTGAATGATGGACTAAGTGACAGGTTACACTGGCTTGACAGACAATACCTGAAATGTTCTCGCCCTGAACTGATCAACGTCAACTTCGGACTTGCAAGTGATGACAAGCAGAGCAGAGACAAATCAAGGATAATTCCCTGAAATCTCATTCCTGGTAATCTGAATTAAAGGTTGTGGCAGAGTTGACGAAGAAGGCAATTAAAGTCGGATTTAATAAAGCCGTGGTCCAAAGCCACAGGCGTTGTCACCTCTTCCGAGGGCCGTTCTTCGACTTGTCCGAGAGTAAGGATATAACCGTAAGAAGTGGATTACATCGTAGTATGACAGGACTTGATTACAGTAACCATTTTAATGATATAGTCGCATAGCGCTGATATGGTAAATCAGGAACGAGACAGTACGCTAGAGCATTACAAAAATGAGCTATTCTGCAGGTTGGTTTATGGTATTGTACTTCTCACGCTGCTGAAATCCGGAGGAATTCGGGGATCGGGACCGCGCTAGTACCGAAAATAGATAATGGAGGGGCAGAGTAGAGCTACGTGAGCTTCCCAGATTGAGCCACGCAGATACCAAAGTCCGTTAAAACCGTACAAACTATTATTGATATCATACAACACTTTGAAGAGGTCAATACAAAAGACAGTGTTGGGACATTGAATTGCATTCCCCCAGATACAGATCAGTCGCTGTTTCCACCTACAAAATCTGCACTACGGAATCTACACTACAGAATCTGCACTACAGAAATGCCCCAACTAATGGGCAGGGAAGTTGGATCTACGGGTTTTGGTCTGATGGGCGAGTCTCCCGCAATTGTGAACGTTCACATGCTAACCACTCCTAGGTTTGACTTGGAGGCCAAACCCACAATCTGACGAGGACTCTTTCAAGGCAATGAAGGCTGCTTTAGAGGCCGGCTGTAACTTTTGGAATGGCGGCGAGTTTTATGGGACTCCAGAGAGAAATTCTCTTCATCTTCTCAACAAGTATTTCACAAAGTATCCAGAAGATGCCGACAAGGTTGTACTCTCTATAAAGGGAGGCGTTGATGTGCAGAAATTTGCCCCTGATGGAAGCCCCGAGGGTATCAAGAGATCAGTGGAGAAATGTTTGGAGGTGTTAGACGGCAAGAAGAAGATCGACATCTTCGAGTGTGCACGTGTTGACCCGAACACTTCTATCGAGACTACCATGAAGGCATTGGAAGAGTACGTGAAGGCCGGTAAAATTGGTGGTATATCTCTGAGCGAAGTCTCGGCTGCGACTATTCAGAAAGCTGTCAAGGTTACGAAAATTGTTTGTTGCGAAGTCGAGCTGTCTTTATGGTCTATTGACATATTTCAAAACGGCGTGGCTGCTGCTTGCGCGGAGCATGATATACCAATTGCCGCGTACGTAATCTGAGGTTTACTTATTGATCTTGACTGCTGACTAGAGGTCAGGTACTCACCGATTGGACGAGGAATTTTGACCGGCGAGATTAAAAAACTTCAAGACATTCCTGAAGACGACATGCGCAGACACATGCCTCGATTCCAGGGGGAAAACTTCGACAAGAATATGGAGCTTGTACAAAAGCTGCAAGGTGTTGCTAAAGACAAAGGTTGTACTCCAGCTCAACTTGCACTTTCATGGGTGCGCCATATTTCCAAGAAAGATGGCAACCCAGTGATCATTCCGATTCCAGGAGCTACGAAGGTAGATCGTGTTCTAGAGAACGCGAAAGATGTTCCTTTGTCCAGCGACGAGAATGCCGCAATCGATTCGATCTTAAAGAGTTTCGAAACTTCTGGTGCTCGCTATGGAGGTCCTCTAGCTAAACTCATGGAAGGCTAAATCGTCAGCATAAATCTACAATAATGGAAGAAGTTTGCGATGCTTAAATTTGTGCTCAGAAAGTGTTTGTAATGTATGTGAGATCGACATTGGCCAAAGCCATCCGAATTGCAGAATCCTTGAGGATATTCATCATCGCAGTGAGAAATGAGATATATTGTGCATTGGTGACTCACAGTATAAGAACAAGCTATAGTAGACGCAATTGCAGAGCACACGCGAGAGCGCAGCATGGTATTAGGAGTCGTGAATATCGAAGGTGATGACGGGGCAAACACTTCCAAAAAAGAATTGTACGGAGTAGTGAATGCAGCTCCAGCCTTGGCTGCGGCAAGTCCCGTTCGCATGGGGGATAGCTTAAGACCCCAGCTCTGAGGCACTACATCAACGGACTGCTTCAAGCTTCCAGCGATTTTCACAGAACGAGGATCGTAATTGTAATCGTGATTGTTGCGCCTTCAGCTTCACCTTCGCCTTTCGGTCGGCATACATCGCAGAATCCGCAGTCATGGAAGACTCACCTCCAGCTTCTCCCCTTTCCACCATTTCCAGCGACGCTTTTGAAGCAGAGTATGGAACGGACAAACCCCAAATGCCTCCTGCAAAGCGCCAGAAAGTAGAGGATTCTCCTCTACGCGCAACTCCTACATCTCATCAAGTCGATTTCGAAAATTACAATGAATCATCAGATACCGACGGCGAAGTCCCTAACTCACCTAGCAACGTGCGGCCGGAAGACGATGATAACCATGAGCAAGTCACGGTCTGCGCGTGGGACGGTTGCGACGCCGGAGACCTAAGGAACATGGACGAGTTGGTACAGCATATACACAATGAGCATATCGAGACAAGACAAAAGAAATACACTTGCGAATGGGGTGACTGTACGAGGAAAAGCTTGCCGCATGCCAGTGGTTATGCTCTGAAAGCGCATATGAGAAGTCATACTAGGGAGAAACCGTTCTATTGTGCTTTGCCAGGTGAACACTCTTTTGTCGAAGTGCTTGAATCTGGCTAATTGTTGGGTCATAGAATGCGATCGAGCGTTTACACGTTCGGATGCCCTAGCTAAGCACATGAGAACCGTCCACGAGACCGAAGCTCTCCGCCCTTCAGACCCAATACCTAAGTCCATGCAACCGACCAAGTCCTCACGGCGTCTTAAAATCATACTCAAACCATCGCAAACTCAGTCGGACGAACCTCACGGCGGACCCACGAACGGCGTGACAAACGGCGACATCCCGATGGATTGGACGTCTTCTTATCCCTCTGAGCTTGGATTCACACCGGACGAAGAAGGAAAAGGCCCCAAAGAGCTCTATCGATACTTGCGGCGGGAATTGATGTGGGCAGAAGAAGAAGCTGAGATATTGAAACGCCAAGCCGAAGAAATGGAGGTAATAAGGAAGAAAGAGTGGCTCGAGAAGGAGATTCTCATGGATCAGGTCACTAACTGCGAATTTGACTATCACGAGCGAAGAGCCAAAATTCTAGCAGGCCAAGCGAAGCTGCCCACAGCCGAGGAAATCAAAGCAGCAGCCGCTGCTGCTACTGCAGATCAACCTCTCGAAACACAAGAGCTCCCAGCCCAGCTACCTCCTAAAATGGAGCCAGTACCTCTTCAGGGAGCTCTGATCAAAGAACAACCATCTGAGGATCAGACAGAGGCAGCGGAAGTGCTCGCATCTATGGCGCAGGCAGAATAAATGGCTAAATGGAGTTCGGTGAACAAATAAAAGGGCTGGCGTTAGGAAGCGTTGACATGACGAGATATGAAAAGTCGGGGAGCTATGTTAAAACCAGACTATGGAACTTGAAAGTTGAGCAATTAACGAACTACGATCTGAATCTGCGCTCTCTCCTCCAGATCTGATTGGTCATATGACCATTACCATCTTGTGCGTATCTAATTCAGGAGACCCGTTATAGTCTCCAGACGATCTAAATGAGAGAGACTGAAGACGAAGGCACACATTCGAGGCAAGCGAAAGTCTTTTCGCTAGTCTTTATTCGCGCTGGTGCCTTCAATTTTGTTCTCTACAATATTTCCCTTTTCTCACATGAGTTAATCAATCGCGAAGGATTTTTAAGTATAGCCGAGCAGCATTATTACGTCTATCCTAACAACCCCTCATAGAGCTCCAGGATGTATCTCGCTTTTGTCATGAAGCTCTGATTTCTCTTGTTGCAATTGGTTTCCCTTTGGTGTAGTCCATACGTGATTTGTTACTCGCTCTAGCTTCATAAAATGATGCTTACTGCCATTCTTTACGTGTCATAGTCTTAAGTCAGTCGGAAGCTGCTAGGCCACTGTCGTAAAGTTGAGCTGCTATCAGCGCTGTATGAGTCTAAACCAAACAAAAGAGATACAGACTATGTCCGAAAGCACGTGTACAGTAGAGCTTGTTCACTTCCTGAGATAAAAGAGACTTGTAAGATTGTAAATCGGACGCGCAATGTTGATACTGTCCTCTTGTACATCATACTTGAACATCGATCAACTCCTCCTCGCCTCTCTTCTTCTCTGTCGCCGCCTCTCTGCCATCAGTCTCTCCCACAGCTGTACTCGCATCACTATCATCTTCATCATCCGCCCAATTTCCAATGCCCTTCTTTGCAACCCTGTCATCCACACTCCTGTTTTTCGGAGCTTTGACTTGTCCTCTGCCCTTAGCACCCATTAACATAGCTCTCCCCTTTTCGCGCTCTCTCCCCTTGACATCCAGACCGCGCAGTCGACGAAGTACACTCTCTCCTCTATCTTCCTCCATTAACCCTTCGCCATCGGCAACCCTACTAATACCCCTCAAGTTCTCCCTTTCCCTCTCTCTCCTACCTCCTAACCCACCAACTTCACTTAGGCCCCCTCTCCTTCCTCTCCTTCCCCCTGAAGTCGCATCTCCAATGAACAACCCTCTGTTTAGCCTCCGATACCAAGCCGGCCAATCTACCAAGCCAACTTCTTGCAACCCCTGAAGAGTCATCGGCATGACATGGCGATAATGACAACCCTGGCCCCATTTACAGATTCCGTGTGTACACCAATGGCGACAGATTTGTATTTGAGGCTTACCACCATCCGAGGACTGTCTTGAATTCAAGGGGTGACGAGTAGACATCTCTTGGTGTACAGCTTTTGTTTTCGGGGAGCAGGCGGGACCCGCAGGCCGTGGAGGTTGGGAAGAGAGGGTAGGTGAAGAATCTGGAGTGGATTTTGTGAGGGATGTCGTTGGATGGAGATAATGTTGAACAGTTGGCGAGAGGGGTCGCAACGAGTGTATCTCGCTACTGATGATCATATTAGATGTGTTCCTAACCCAAGAATGCAATACTTACTCGTCTTCGTCCAAAGCCTCTTCCCTCTTCTTCCCTCTTGGCTCAGCTCTAGTAACCTGGTAATGAGCACCGCAACTCCGTTGCAGGCCCAAGTTGAGCATTCCTATTGTATCTTCAAGGTCTAGAGCACGCGGAACGCCGGTGATGTTTAAACTTGGAGGAAGTTCGTCGACGGCAATGAGAGGGACTATCTCGCCTGTGTTGCGGACTACAAAGTAGCTTGGCCATAATTTGCGGCCTGGGCCGATTTCTGTTGGGTTTGGAGGCATCGAGGAAGGGTTGAGAGCCCTTTCTGCAATGGGCGCTTGGCTCTTCGATGTTGAAGATGGAATGAAGCTCGGGAGTTCAAGTTGTGAAAGCCACTAAATATATATGTCAAGAGACTGAAAGACAAGACAAGCGTGACACTTAGTCTGGTATCGTTTGCGGATCTTGAGAGGATGGAACGGAAACACGGATATTTCGCAAACTTGACAGTGTAAGCAATAACTTGTGTTAGCCTCAAGTCGCAAAATGAAGTGTTCGCTTAAGAAATCTATCCGCAATCACAACACAACGAAGTGTTCGTGCAAACAACAAATTGATTGCCGCGGTCTAATTAGCTTTTATCTTTAACAATTATTTATGGATTCCACCCGGATCTTAGCCGTCTCCCCATCGACACAAACGCCAATCTGACGAGTTGTGTTCTTAATTTCGACTTCTCTCAAAATCCATTTTCCCTGCTTGCGATCATGGTCCACGGATAGGGTATCTTTCGTTTCCTGAAATTCATCTAAATCCTCGTCATCACTATCGTTACCATCCTCCTCGTAACCTGCGACAGGATCCCATATACCGGTCTCCCAAGTGAGCTTTAGATTCAGCGGGGGCCGATTGAACATCCTCCCAACAATGCCTTTAACGCGGTAGACATCAAACGATTTTGGTATTTCGCGCCACTTTGTCACAAGATCTGTTTTCACACCCCCTGCAGGAGGCATATAGAACTCAAAGTTGATCAAGCGAGCTTCGAGAAAGTTCGGGTTCACAGTCTCGGAAGTCTTGCGGACAAATGCTGGATATCCATGGATTGCACACAATTCTTTATATCTCTTGTGCTTGGCGGTCACACTGAACTCTTCATTCTCAGGGACCTCAGCCATGACTTTGCCAATGAGTGAAAGGTAAAAGCCCTCTGCATTCGTTCGATATTCAGCAGAGATGTCTCGGTAGTCGAGAGTCTTCAGCGCTTTCAAACGAGCTATTGTGACCATAGATGGATCATCTGTGGTAGCAGGTAAGCCTTTTTCTGCTGTTCTGGAATGAATCGGGTTATGTGAAAGTCGCAAGGCTTTTAGAGCTGGAAATATCACTTCCAGTCCATCAACAAAATCCCACGTGTTGATATCATTATATGACAGATCCACGAATTGAAGATTTGGCCCAAATACTAATTCATTTTCTAAATCCGACACTGCCAATTGCGGTTCTTCGTCTTGCTTACTGGTAGCGGTGATCTCGAATATATGATTTCCCTTCAGTTTGAGTGTCGCTAGAGACTCTAAAGAAGTCAATTTGGAAAGCTGGGAAAGGGTTGTAAAATTATTGAATTCGAGTGCGAGCGAAGTGAGGTTCCGTATCTCAACCGGGCAGGGAATCAAGGAGAGACTGTTTAAGGATAAGTCTAGATCATCTAAAGAAGGAAATTGTCTTGCAAGCCGTATCATCTCGATGAAGGGCAAAAACATCTCTTTCATCTCTAGTTGAGTGATTCCCTCAAATTCTTTTCGCGAGTTTTCTTCATCTTTCGATGGAGTGAACTTGTTATTACTGTTGGCATATTAGATGCTAAGGGCTTGTAAACAGAAGAATGTTGGAAACTTACTTCAATCTCAAGCTTCGAAGATGATCAAGCTCTCTACATATCTCTGCTACAATTTCGAAGTCATCAAAAAGATTTCTACTGATATCAAGCTCGGTGATTTTCGGACATGTTTCTCTGATGAGTTGACCTTTCTTTTCGGCGGAAACGATTCGCAAACCATCGACCAGAACAACAGTCAACTTATGGAGCTGAGCTTGCTGTCTTCTGATTTTTTCAAAGCCGATCTCTTGAGCGACCTTTCCAGAGATGACATGCTCGCTGGTTGGTACCTCTGGGTCTGGAGGAGCGTATTTTTCGTGGACAGCTTCAACAAAGCTCTGCTCTGGGTCTTTAATGATATTCACACGCAAGAAAGAACCACCAGTATCGGATCCACTTAGACCTAGATAATGATCAGCAAAAGCTTCTGCAATTACACGAAAAGAAGACTCACACTCAAAATACCTCTTCCCTCTATAATGTCCATTATGTTTGCCACGTGCGGGATTGTCCCACTCGATTCCTAGTCGAACATTATCCTCTCCGAGACCATCGATCGGCCCAATGAATCGAATAGTGCCCGAAGAATTCGAGAATGAGACTCGCTGGCCTACGTGATATTTGAGAGCCATTGCATTATGTCTTGGTTGTGTGACCTACGGTAGCCTGGGATGGAAAGGCTGAGAAAGATGACTCGGCTACAGCCGAACTTTTTCTCGAACCTGTCAACCTTCGCGCATCCAGATCGCACGACGATTCACACAAGAAAGCGACACGAACCTGGATCCTCTTTGGTTTGGCAAAATTCATTCTTGTGGGCAACCTTGATCTGCAAATATGGATTACCAGAACCGCGCCGGCTCCAAATTCGGTGGCGGAGGCGTCGCATCAACCTCAGCAACAAACGCAGACCGAAGAGAGCGCCTGCGAAAACTCGCGCTCGAAACTATCGATCTCGATAAAGACCCTTACTTCTTCAAAAATCACGTCGGATCCTTCGAATGCCGATTATGTCTAACGGTCCACCAAAACGATGGCTCCTATCTCGCACATACCCAAGGGCGCAAGCATCAAACGAACCTGGCACGTCGCGCAGCACGAGAGCAGAAAGAAGGCAGAGCAGGAACGGACCCAGTCACTGGTCTACCGATTGGAATGGTGGGAGCACAAGTCAGTGTACGGAAGAATGTAGTCAAAATCGGACGTCCTGGTTATAAGATCACGAAGATCAGAGACCCGGTCACCAGACAGCAAGGCTTATTATTCCAGCTGCAATACCCAGAGATATCTCCAGATGTTCAACCTAAGGTTCGATTCATGAGCGCGTACGAGCAGAAGGTGGAGGACCCCCCGGATAAGACCTTTCAGTATATGCTGGTCGCAGCTGAACCCTATGAAACTTGTGGGTTTAAGCTTCAGGCACGAGAGGTGGATCGCACGAATGATAGATTCTGGACCTGGTGGGATACTGATCTGAAGGAGTTCTGGGTCCAGGTGATGTTTAAGACGGAGAGAGAAGAGAGATATAGTGGTGTACCAGGTTTAGCACCTTCTGGGATTGCAAGGCGATGAGTGCTGTGGTTGTCAAAATATCTGGAGTCCCGGAGTTTATGGTATGAGGAACCGGTATGTGTCCCTGTTGATACCATGTTGTAAGATAGGGCAAATCACAGCAAAGGTTGAGATGCTCGATGCTATATCAAGGCGATGGGTCATAATCTCAATGAGGACAAAATCAGATCGCCAAAGCACGTCTCGTGCATGTACGATTTCTGGTGTCAAATCAGAATACTCTATCGGATTGAAAATTTTCTGCATCTATTTCATTTTCTACTCCATTACTAAATCTCTGATTCAGCCAACTAATCAACCTGGCCTCCGATACATCAAATCTATGACCGTACTCCTTGAAATGCGACTCATGCTAGAAATCAAGAACTGGCCCATAAGTTCAAATATTCATCAAGAATTTGGGAGGGCAATACATCGAAAGTATTCCTATGCTTCCTAGCTCCGTTACGAAATGCAACGCAAAGTGGTATCTGATGGGAAAAGACCTTGAGAGCCACACCGAAGGACGACAAGTACCTCAAGAGTCGCCTAAATAAGCAGCATCTTGACACTATTCAGCGAGGCGAAATATGAGTTCACAATTGCCATGAGTACGGTGATCATCGGTAATTGGTCTCGAAACGCTTGAAGGTATAACCAATGAATGGCAAAGACATCTCAGGCGCTTCAGACTTTGTTTGATTGCCAGCTGCAGCAGCCGCAGCCTTCAGCATAGTGGCGTTGTCAGTCTGATCAATTTCATCTGTCGGGAAATAGGCAGTGTCGACGTTGGAGTTTAATTTAGGTTCAAAAGGAGCTCGAATTCGGCGGAGAGTATCGAACTCAACACCACGGAAGAACTTGTGGCTTTTGATTTCGTCGGCACCTCCTCGTCCAAGACGGTTTTCTGTATTGCAAACTAGACTATAGGGCTAGTTAGTATAAATTACTGACCAATTGAGTGATCAACACTTACCTTCGAATCAGATTTTCGGCTTCTGGACCTAATTGAACATCTTCCGGGAAGTATAGAGACGATCGCCAGTTCACGATTTTCCGGTACGTGTCATGAGCATCTTCAGCACAAAATGGAGGCCAGCCAACTTGACATTCGAACATGATCGTACCTAAACTCCACCAATCACAGTCTGAGCCGTAACCGTGGCCGGTAAAAATTTCAGGTGCAATATAATCAGGCGTACCAACGGTCGAGTAAGCCATAACTCTACGAGACTTCCTCCAGTCATTGATCGCGCCTCGGTTACTGACAGTGAGATTGATCTGGTCAAGGTTGACAGAGTTCCGGTCTCGAGGCTTGTTAGACTTTCCTTGAAGAAGATTTTGGTAGTAAGAATTGTCATGGAGCTTGTGAAATCCAGTTGAAAGGCCGAAATCTGTGAGCTTAACATGGCCTTGTCGGTCCAGCAGAATGTTGTCGGGTTTGATGTCACTAGATAGGTCAGTCTAGAAGTAGATGAGGAGCCAGTATGCTAAACTCACCGATGAATGAAGCCATATTTATGAACTGCTTCAATCGCAAGCACAATCTCGGCAATGTAGAAACGCGTGATGTCTTCTGAGAAGATCTCATACTTGATCAACATGGTCATGAGGTCTCCTCCCGGTAAGAACTCCATCAACATGTACAGGAAGTCAGAATCTTGGAATGTCGTGTAAAGCTTCACCACCCAAGGACTGTCGGACTCAGCTAAGATATCCCTTTCGGCGCGGACGTGAGCCAACTGATCCTTCTTGAACATTTCACTTTTGATGAGCGACTTCATCGCATAGACTTTACCATCCTGCTTCTTTTGGACCAGCTTGACCTCTCCAAACGCTCCTTTACCGATGATCTTCAATGTTTGGTAGTTTTCTGTCTTGTCCCTGGTTCGCAGGAATCGTAGATATTTGCCCTCTTGCTTCCCAGCATTGCACCACGTCTGCTCGCGTCTGGATTGCGATTGGTTTGGGTCCGACATACGTTGCTCCATCTCACTTTGTCTGCGGTAGTCAAATTAGCACTAGTTTTGGCTTTCGAGGGGAAGAGGCAGTCGAGCGCCCCGCCATCACCTACCTGACATTCCTGTCTCGCGCACGCTTTACACTGTCCTTGAAGAACGTCTCTGCCAGTTGCGAACATTTTGTTTGATTCGTTTCCGCTGATTTTCCGAATTGGTCAGGGTTTCGCTCGGGAGGGCAGGGTTGAAACTCTGGGAGAAAGCTCTGCTGGGAAGCTTGGGAAGGCATAGGGGCAAGATATCCGCCGTGATAGGCACCCTGCTGAGCTGGTGCACCTGCTGTTCGCGGACGTTGACCTCCTGGTGATGCTGTCTGACGAGTACCGTATGGAGAGACTCGACCGCCGAGGTTTTGGTGGGAGAATTGGTGCACCAGGCCGCTGGTGGCATCATTTGCTTGGTATGGTGAGGCTCGACTTTGATATGCGGCAGCAGGTGCTTGCGGTGGCTGCGCATACGACGTGGCAGGAGGTTGCTGGGGATATGCAGGCGGATATGGATTGTTCATGAAGTATCCCACAGGCGCAAAACCCGTGGAGTACGGTTGCTGTTGGGTGTTTTGACCCTGTCCTTGCGAAGCCCCTTGAGCCTGGGAAGGGAATATAGGATTTGGAAAGGTGGAGGGCGTAGTGGGATATGCTCGATCATTGAACTCTGGGCGAGCACCATTGTTGGGGTTTAGATTCAGGTGAAATCGATTGCTGTTCTCCATGGTCGCGGCTGTGGTGGTGGTGGTGGTGGTGGTGGTCGAGAATGGCGAAAAGAGGTGTTGACTGGAGACAGGAGAGGGTGAATCTTGGCTGCCGACGGTAAATAGCAGTGAATGGGCACCGACCGAGCTTATCGCACACACCGCCTAGGCGATTGGCAATGGCAGGTCAAGCGGGAGCTGGAGCGTGAATACTCGAAAGACGTGAGCAAAGACAAGGTCGGTCTCGCCCAGCAGGTTTGTTCGATGAAGAGGTCCGTTTACTCTTTTGGTAAAATAGTGAGTGAGAAAACGGTCTGAAGGATACAGGTCAGGTACGGAGTACGGTCTGTATTGCTCCGTAATCCGCATGGCACCAGTCGTGGTGCTGTTGGGTTGGGGTTGGCTGGGCTGGACTGGGGTTGGTACTATGCTGGCTCGAGGCTGGCAGCTCGAAAAGGGGGGGAGGCGCCCGATGCTGTACGGAGTCCCTACGCACACAGGAGATGGAATTCTCCTGCCACGGGCAGCGTGTTGGAAGCACGGTACAAGGGCGAAGAAGGCCCAAGACAATCGAAACAATGATGCCCGTTTCTCGCCATTTGAATGTCGTCAGCAGTGGAAAGGGCAACCCACATGGCCATGCATGATTCATGTGTTCTCGTCTGAGAGGCATCATACTCCGTATATGGATCACACAGAACAGCTACGTACTGTATTTCGTACGATATCAAGCATGTCCTACGTACTTTCGGTAAGTAAGGAGCGGTTTTGTCTCACCCACATTTCTAGCTCTATGCTGCCCTCGCTTCAACATATTTGTATCATATTGTCCATCGACGTAGGGTAAGCATTGTAGACTGGCATTGTGCTACACCCTTTGGCTAAACATTAAAAGAACTGATGTTACTGGCTGTGATAGCCACACTCTGGGAACGTTGATGCACTATTCCCTTGCCCTCATGAGCACGCTTCTGGACAGGTAGGCTACCACTTCTCGAAGCGTGGAGAGTACATGACTTGTCTGCTGAATTTCGTTAAACTACGTAAGTACCTTTCAATCGCTAAATGACAAGATACTAACTCAGCCTTGTTACAAGACTACTCTATTAGATCATGCGAACAAGAGGTCACACTACCGTGACTACCTCGGCTTAGCTTTACTTTCTTTGAACACGCGAGCCTTGATTTATTACGGCTACTACTGCATGAGCAGTGGGTGAAAGTAGGGTAGCTCAAAGCTATTGGGACGTTGTGCTGGCAATACCGTAGTGTTGCCTGGAACTCAACATGGTCGGCAAATAATAATTAAACCATTTAGCCTATGTTGATAAAGCGATCGTGCTCAACTCAGTCCAAAATAGAAAATCACATAGCTTTTTAATGGCTGTCGAATGGCAAAGTGGGCGTTGACCGAGGCAGACACTTCCTCATTCTCGACCGTACAGTACTTATCTTATCCAGAGCTGCCATTGAGTATTCGGTATGATTACAACCAACGTCTTCGGTCTAACAGAGGCCAAAAGGTTTAGCAAACCAAATGTTCTTGCTAAACAACCATTTTCGATTCTCCATTGCTGCCGGTGGTGCAGATGATCCCCTCGAATCACTGCCACGTTCACAAAGCTCTTACTCCGTAGACGCCTCAAGCTATCAAATCCGTGAAGTCTAATTCCCGTGCCTAGTTCAACACTTATAGCAGTTAGACATTTATGCAGCCTAATGCATGCTGTACACAGTACGCAGGTGTACAACGGTCAGAAAACACCAAAGAAACAACACATGGTTGATGCATGAAAAAGTTGGGTGATCAGCCTTGCTGAGCGGGAAGTGGTATGGGAGCACAAGGAGCAACGTTTCTTCGGCAAGTTATCAGCCAATAATTTCATGTAAAAGAATGAGCAAGCTTGAAACGCTATTGGATAGGTATGTACTGAGAGAGAGATTCTCGAGCTGTAAATACCCGTAGACAATTGTATTCAGTCTCATTTGCAGATAGTTTCCAAAATCACTCCAGCCGCTGGCCGTTGTAGTTATATCAACGTCACATACTTTCGTGGTGGAAGTAGCACGTGAGACCAAGGATGTCGCCTGCGGGCCGGAGCCGGGGTAGTGTCGGCGCTCTCGACCGGCCCGGAATATCTTCTACGGAACAAATGTTCAAAAGTTTCGCGGAAAGTAGAAGAGCTGTAAGCTTGTATAATTTCAACACGACTGCGGGAAGAAGTTGCGGTAGCTGAGTCTCTCCTGGAACTCAAAGAAAGTCATCGAAGACAAAACCTTCCAGAGATTTTGGCCAGAGTATAGGATATAAAGATACTTACAATGGAGGGTTCTAACCCCCCAGCGGAGGTAGTTATAATCGACGTACAATCCTCTCGATAGCATCTAATTGCAACATAGAACGTAGCACCGACTCCTAAGCCAGAGACGAAGCTTCCAAAACCGAATCCGATATACAAATACATGGGACTTGGAGAAAATTTTCGGCCGAAGCTCCCCTCTCGAAATTGGATGATATTCCTCTCCATTACTGGATCTTTCACCGCGGCAGTTATATACGACAAGAGGGAAACGAGGCGTGCACAAAAGAAATGGGCAAAGCTCGTTGAACATATTGCGAAAGAGCCTCTGAATTCTAGAGCTATGCCTAGAAAGTTAACAGTCTTTTTGGAAGGACCTCCCTCAGACGGGCTTCGATCGGCGCAAGACCATTTCAAAGAATATGTCAAGCCTATTTTGGTAGCATCGGGATTGGATTGGGAATTCATACAAGGCAGAAAAGAAGGTGATATTAGAGCGGAGCTTGCCCAGAGAATTCGTAACTCGAGATTACCGCCAGATCAAAGAACAGAGGAAAGTCCGATTATGGAAGTTCGAAGCAAGAGTGGCATACAGGAGTTTGATGGACCACGAGGTGACATTGTTATTGGGCGACATACCTGGAAAGAGTATGTGAGAGGTCTTCACGAGGGATGGCTGGGACCGTTGGTCGAACCAATCAGGGAGGTGGAAGTGAAGATATCAGAGCAGCCAGTAGCTCAAGATTCTGGTTCGCAGACTACCAGTGGGGGAAACGGCAGTACTATTCTGCCACCAGATGCCGACAATCCTCTCGACTCCACAGTCATTCATGATACATCGTCCCCAGAAGAAACCGAGAAGCCGGTACCGACACTAGGATCAGAACCAGAAACAAAGCCAGATGAGAAGTTCAAAAAGCTAGCCCCGTTCATTTCAGTAGCGGAGTACGGAAATGCGACTCCGACTTCACAACTTCCAATCGAGTTCGATCCATCGACACCAATTACATTTCCTCATATTTTGGGCTTTCTCAATACGCCAAGACGAATTTACCGCTTCCTAAATCGACGAAAGGTAGCGGACTCTATTGGTCGCGAGACAGCGGCTATAATACTCTCTACATATCGACCTTATCACACCACCTCATCTAATCTAGTTTCTTCATTTACAGCAGAAGAGTCGAGTGCTTCACCTCAAGGGGCGAGCGAGGAGGTGCCGCAAACCGCAGAACAACAATATGCGCTAATTGAAGAAGAGAAGGAATGGCACAAGAGTGTCCGTGTTCGCAAAGACGATGAGCCAGAACGCACCTGGCTAGAGCCTGTAACACTTGACCCTCGAATTGCGAGCCGAATGAGGAGATCTGAGCTCACAGCCGATGAGGCTGAGCGAGCAAGCAAAATCGTAATGTCCGAAGAAGAAGTCGAAGGCTGGATCAAAGGAGGGTTGAGATCTATAGGCAGAAGTGGAAAGGATTATCTAGGATTTGGAAAACAGAAGAAAAGGCCTCTGAGCGAGGGTCTTACCGACGACAATACGGAGTAGACATGTAATTAGGAGCACGATCTAGTGTCACCTTGTACGATATTTGAGGCAGGCTTGGCTCGGTGATACCTCTCTGTTTTGGTGGGCGGACAGTATACGAATTGTAATATACAACCCCAAGTGGACGCGTAGCATAGCATAGGAGTGTAGGAAATAGACTCATGATCCTCTCTGGCCGTTAACTCACAGGTCACTGTAATGCTTGATCCAGAGACATGTCCAAGATCAAGTAGGTCGCCTTGCCGCTATGTTCAAAGCTCATTGACATCATAGTTCGGGCTCTCTACAGTGCTGACAAACTCGCAACAGTTTTTGTCACGTTCAGACGAGCACATGTGAGCACAACTTTTACCCATCCCTACTATCAATAATGGCCTAGATAATAGTGATCTCCAAGACCTTTGCGCCGTTCCACCATCCATCCCCCTTCCTGTAAGTCATCAACCCAACCCTAACATACACCCCCTCCATCTGTTTTCTCAAGACAAGTGCAAATGTAACGCCAGGAGGAACGACGCTGTCCTTGGCCATAGGCTTCGACGCCTTCCCTCGTCTCTCCGATTGCCCAACCAAGAGACATGACAACGCCTCCCCTCTCTCAATCCCATTCATACCTAAGAACTCATGATTCTCATTACTCTTTAAGCAATCTGGGGCAAAAGAGGAACGCTGATTCCCGAAAGCCACATGAGCCACTTCATCATACTCATACGTAGCACTCACAATCGCGCCAGAAACCTTCAAATAAGCATTTTTTACCGTCCCAAACTGATTAGTCGTCGCAGGCTCACATTTAACATCCCGTATCTCAAAGCGAGAATCTACAACGAACGAGCTCCCTACCATCAAAAAAGTATAGTCAATATTCGGAGTCGGGATCCATGGATTATCGGTCGCAACGGATGCCCAAGACCAGGACGGCGCACCACACCCAGACGATCGAACACTGGGACATGACACGCCGTCCTTCTTCCAACATAATCCACGAACGAGATCTTCCTCCCACAGACCAGCGAGGTATCGGCCTTTCAATCTCCTTGCGACCCTCGAAGCGAGACTCGAAAGAGCAGGCAGCCGATCGATTATCTTCGTGAGCTGTAGATTGTTATACTCTCCGACTAAATCCAACCATCCATCCAAAACATCCTGCGTTGTACTTCCGTCGTCAAGGAGACTGACGTATATAGTCTTCAATTGGTCGGCGCTGCTTTCTTCCTTTGTGACGCTTATATTCCCGGCTTTATGATCAGATAGACGTGAGCACTCGCAAGAGATCCCGGTATTGCATTCCCAGATCAGTTCTTCGGCATGGAAATGGAGGGAGCGTCGGGCGAGAAGGCGTTCTTGGAATACCCACGCGCGGTCGAGGAGTGGCGAGATATTAGGAATGCTGTTGACGTAGTCGGAGGAGCGTGTAAAGTGATCATGTGCAACGTGAAGTGAGGGTCGTACTAGGATTGTATTTTGAGGGTATGCGAGGGCACCTTCCCCGTACCCTTCGTCTCTGGCTTCGTATTGCGAGCTATCGTCACTATCTTCTTCTTGAGAACTACGAGAGCCACGTCTATCATCTTCAAAGCCTTCGTCTCTATCTTCGTCACTAGTGTCACTTCCTATCTCATCAGTAGAAATAGAAACCCAGCATTCTTCGATATCAATTTGTATCTGGTTTTGCGTATCCAGCGACCAACGAGGCGCAAACAATCCTCCACTACTACCAGCTGAGTGAGTAGCTGCAATATTTAGACGAGCTCCGGAGTAGACATCTGCCATCTTGACGGATTCAGCTTCCCAATCCTTCGAGCTATCTTGAATGATACAGAGAGAGTCTATCCATATGTAACGAATTCCCAAGCCTCTTGTGAGCTGCACCGCTTCTCGAAAAGTTTTAGGAAGCTGGTGATCTGGGATCCCACTCTTTCTTTCTTCGAATGTGTCGAGCGTCGTGACAATGAGCTTTTTGAGTCCCCAACAATGGCTTAGACTCAGATAAGGAATCCAGTCCGTCAAATTTTGCGTTTCAAATTCCCTTAGATAAACGGTCTCATGATTGCTGCCAACATCTAGTAGTCTTTTTGGATATTTGTGCCCTTTTTTCGTCCGACAAGCAGGATGGTTTTCGTCACAATGTCTCATCCATCCTGACACCAGTTCAAGGGTTCGATCAAGTCCTATTTCGTTGGGTATTATGTTTGAGCTTCCGATTGCTGGTAAAGATTTGCAAGCTATGTGGTGGTCAGTCAACAGAAGCACAGATGAATATCTGAGCTCTACAACTATATTTTATAAAAGACACGCAGAGCAATAATAAATCTTACGCAAATATCGTCAAAATACTTGAGACAAATCACGCTGATCTACTGCCCGCATATCTTTGATATAGTAAATCAGTACAAATGCCGCATTTCGATGTCTCGGATGTTCAGAGACAACTACTATTGTTCCTACTCTGTAGGCACCAGAGCTTTTGACGACTATAACATCCGACTATATTACTCTGGGCAGAATAGAAAGTTCACGACGCATCCGAATCATCAAAGATATATAGGCAGGGAAACAAATGTTGGTCTTACAATCGTCCAAAGGGGTGAAGAACTCAAAACTCATCTCAAAAGTCCCAGTCAGAAGATCAACCCCCAGACTAGCTCCCGATCTTACAACTAGGTTAAGCTCAGTAGTATCATCAATCAATACATGATCATAATCCACATCCCAGATCTCGCGAATTTTCTTAAGTCCAGCATAAAGGAGAACACAATACTTGCAATCCCGACGCCTAGCTGAGTCTCGAAGCGTAATGAAACTGGTCTGTAGAAAGAAATCGTCTAAGACGCTTGGATGGTGCCTGGAAGCGAAGAGCTCTGGATTGAGATCGCAGCATGCTGTGCATGTCAAAATCTCGACCTCCTGAAGAGAGGCAGAATTTGCCGTAGAAGTTGTTGAGGTCATTTCAAGGGGTGTTTGAGTAAGAAGTGGTTGAACAGGAACCTTGCTTAAAGGCCCACGTGAGCGTGGACCTAGGCCGTCACACTCGTAAGGGACATAGTAGCCAATCGCTTCGCAAGCCCAATGAAAATACTCGTGCGAAATGTTCGTAGGCTCGGGAGGGCTAGAGAACTGTCATGACAGGTTCTCAGCCCGTTGAACATGGAAGCAGAACTAAACCATACCGAGCGATATGTGCACAGAGGAAGGAATTGTTCGAAGTCATAGAAATCCAACCTTTTAGCTGAGCGATTCTTGCTTTAGCTGGAGCAGATTTCTGCCAAAAGGAAGACCGTTCCAGGAACCATACTTCGACGAGCATTAGATCCGAGTTGTATACACTTGAGATTTCTCTTTTGCCACGACAAGCAGGACTATATGCGCCTTCGACTTCACAAACTTTTGTCTATCTATTCCCCAAATTTCAATGCCAATGCTATGCTCTACCACGCCCACCGCCTCACGAAATTGGAGGGGGTTAACAAACCAGAGGGAACAAATACAGAAGCTAGACAAGACGATCAAGCGAAGACAGTAGCTCTAGGCCACTTTTTAGCTGCGCTAGATTTGAACGCATCGATTTCGCCGCTTTGCCAGGAGTCCAACAGGTCTAGCGCCTCTTTTGCTTCTTCTACTGTGACGCTCGAAAGCCCCAAGACAGCCGCAACGTCCTTCTCGCAATCAGGCGCGGGATTACTGGACAGAAGTTTCCGTGAGCGCAACGCCGATAGTGTTTTACTCGCACAATTCTTATGCGTAGAAAGGTAGTCATCATTGAATTTCTCAAGCGACGTCGACGGCGATAAGAGCTTGAACTCAGACTTGATGACCTCGGCGACTCTGGGAGCAGTCGTTGACTCGGGTGATGCGAGATCTTTGTCTAAAGCTAGCTTGAATCGAATGATTTGATTATGTATTTTGGGATGCTCTATATCAAGAGCTGCTGCAGCCAGTAGACACTTGAGGGCCAAAACGTACTTTTCTATGTAGACATTAGCAACAGTCTTGGTAAGCTAAATCTTAAACACTTACTTCGTCGGAAGTACACCTCAAATCCGGCAGCCTGCGCGTCGATATTTTTCGGACTGAATTGTAGAAGAGGGGTGAGGAATTTCATAGCATCAACCAGTGGCTCTGTTGTTGCCGCAAGTTTGGCTCCATCTGGATCATCGTCTTTCTTCTTCAGCTCTCCATCACTATCTTTCGAGGCTTTGTTTGGCTCGTTCTTCTTGGCTAAAGCCTCTCGCTCAGCCTTTTGTGCCTCCTTCCGCGCTTTCTTGGCTGCTTTCTTCCGTTCAAGAGCATCGTCGCCATTTGCGCTAGAAGTGCCATTGGTACCGTTCAACAGCGGCCTATCATGGATTTGAATATATACTTCGACAGCAGAGAGTGCAGCGCGAGAGTAAAAGGTGTGTTCCCGCAATTGATCCTCCCATCTGATCATATCAACATACGCTCGAATCTGGCCCTTGCGTAAGGAAAAGCTGTGAAAATCGAATTGATCTTCCTGCCATACATCAAAAATGTTGTACAATGAGGTAAATCGCTTCAATGCAAGACCAGCGTTTCCTTGACGGGCATATGACTCCCCATCCTCAGTCAAGTACCAAATACACTGCATGTCATGCAGATCAGCAAGCGGCCCCCCTACAGTCTCAGCCCTTGTGAAGAGTCCCATGGTCTTGAGAGCCGCCTCTCCTTCGTTATTCCGCAATTGATACTTAGCACATTTGGTGTTGATATGGCGATCGCGGGTGTCAAGGGTGCGAGCTTTCTCCATAATCTCAGAAGCCTTTGCGGTATTTCCATAGTGCTTCCATATCCGTGCCTGGGTCATATGGAAATCAACGCTTTGGGGCTCCAATTCTATTGCTTTTTCGATAAAGTCCATAGCTTTGTCTAGATCTCGACTAAGATAGTAATTGAAATGCTGCGCAAGAAAGTAGAATGCTGCTGAGGCACCTTTCGATGTGTCTCCACTTCGTTTGGGCTCTTCACTAGTCTCACTTTTGCCGCTGTCGATATAATGCTGTACTAAGGATGGAAGAACCTCCTTTTTGAAAGAACTCGAGTAAAGGTGTTTAAGGTTCGCAAAAGTCGAAGGTACTCCTTTATCTAGCATGCGATTAATGTATTGATCAGCAGTACTTCGGAATGCGTCCCCTAGAACAATTAGCGACTATTCCCTATACACAGCTGGTAGATAGCATACCTTCAAGAAAATCTAATGGCAATCGTCGGGCGGCGTCGCAACGAGGATATTTGTCGGCGTACTCGTCGAAGACTGCTTTCATGGCCTTGTGATCAGATGATATACCCATGGCCTCAATCAAACCATCATAGTACATCTTGTATTCCGAGTTTCGATCGATGAGGGTCCGATACGCTTTCGTGGCTTCCTCTGTTTGACCAAGCTTCGTAAGATACGTAGCTCGAAGTTCGTGATAGGCAAGCCTGTCTAGATTGTGTTTCCCAGCAGACTCCAAATGATCTAATGCCTTTTGATATTCTCCTTGCTCAGCAATCAAGGAGTTCTTGTACATGACGGCCTCTGAATTCTCGAAGTCCGATTTTGATGGAGGGTTCTTCAAAGTTTCTTCGTACGATGTCATTACCCCTTCAGCCTCAGATATATTTCCATTCAGATGATGCGCCACAGCTAAAGCGGTCCAACTTTGTCGAAGGCTCGGTCTGGAAGTTAACATGGCGCGGCGGCTGACGAGGTAACCCTGATAGTCTCGCATCTGCACTTGCAACAGAGCCAAGTCCCGCTGGATTTGTTGCGACTCCGGTTCCAACCTCAGTGCAAACTTGTATGCCTTTATTGCCTCCTCGAAATTCTTTACTGCTCGATATAATAACCCATAGACATGCCAGCATACATGCGACTTCATGTCGGCCTGAAGAGCAACCTTGGCCAGCGCAAACGCCTCGTCCGTTTTCCCTTGCGAGTTCATAATGAGTGCCTTCATTGCCAATGTATCTCCATGCTTGGGGTTCTTTTTGAGAATCTGGTCCGCAGCCTTGATACCTGTATGCAAATGTTAGTGGTCTCTTAGAGATATGTCTGGAGCTGTAGGTTGAGGACCTTTCTTGTACTGTTTGTCTTCATAGTTGCGCACAACTGTGCGAAAGAGCCCCTGCTCTTTCGCCGATAAAACTTGCGGCATCGCAATCTATGTGTGGTGGGCGAATACTGAATCTGACGTCTTGCGGAACGAAAGGCGGGAAGAAAGGCTTCGTGGTCGCGTATAATATGTTTCTAAAGGTCTACCGTAGTGGGGTTTTGTAACGTGCTCTAAGTAGGTGCAGGGTTGAACAGAAAGATGAGCGAGTATTCTATCTCCAATTTGAACGACAACGAATGTTTGATATCATACGATTGAGAATTAAGACACGTATGACCGTGTGTGTAAGAAGAAAGCTGATGCTGATGAACATCTATTATCGTTTTCGGCAAGGTCATTTTGAAGAAAAGGTGCATCAGCTCGGACCTCGACTTCAATCAGCGCTCATGCACTTTTAGTGCACATAACTTGTCAACAATTGCTACACGAAATCGATCTTCGTGGTTTTCTGGTAAGCTTTCTAATCAATTGGAGAGTAAGCCTGAGATTATTTAGTTTACTGATAATCGAGTGAGATAAGTTTCTCACACGCCCTAAATATGAAGCTGGTATTGAGGCCATGGGACTAAGATATGTCACTAGAATCGTGACTGGGGTGGTTTTCACCGCATAAGAAACATTCGATATACTATTCCTTTGGGCTACACAAAGACAAGGAGCAATATCAACGTCTGCATACTGGGATATACTCAAGCTCTATAGCAAACATCTAGGACAAGATGTCTGGGGTATGAATTTCTGTTCTCAGATACTTCTCGTGTACAGTATGTTAAAACACATGTCTTTCCACCTGAGTGGTCCTATAATGTCTTAGGTATGCTCTACAGATCATACAAGTACTTAGTAATGATACAGAGTTGAATGATGGCTCTATGCCGAACGCCTCTTGAGTATGCTGCAATACCGACTTTATCTGTTAACTCCTCGCTGCTGCGTATATCATTACTCCTTTCATGCGATCTTTTAAATTAAGGTTGCTCCCAACCTCCTGAGATGACATCTAAGCTTTTTCACCGTTGCTCTCAGAATTCCTTCCATGCCTACTTTTCCAATCCGTCAGGGCTTCTTCCCAATCTGTCCAATTGTCGCCACATCTCTCTGCAACAATATTCCAACTCCTTGCCCTCACAATATTCTCAATACCTCTCTCCTGCCTCACGACTGCGGCTAGACTCTCCGTCCTTGCCTCCCTAGGGAAAAACCTGCCAGAGTATGGATCTAATCTTTCATCCACGATCCTCTCTTTATCTCTCATGTTTTCTGCCTGCCGTAGAACCGCCTCCGGATCGTTGGGATCGGGACTTGTCGCTACTGACGCACAGTAATTTAATACATCGGATCTCGTTTGCCAAGAAGGAAAGAGGACGTGGTTTTTAAAGTTTTGGCTTGAGGTGGGAGGTATTCGGCGCGAGGTTGAGGATCGAGGAGTTCGTGTAGATGTAGAGGAGGGATTGAAACCCGACTCCGAGGGAGTAAGGAGGGCATTGAGGTTTTGCGTTATGCTATCGTCGATCGAGCTTCGAGATATTCGTAGGAAATCTAGACAATAGATCAGCTTGAGCAATACGGCAACGTGGTTCACAATCCTCACCCCGCAATGCAACTGTATTGAAGCAGAACTGTGGCGTCAATTCAGGACCAGGAGGGGAGATGGCCATTATGTCACTTGGTATCGTATGTTTCTTGGGTTCCTCTCTGCGGGAGGACCGCGACCAAAAGTATTGAGCCACAGTGAAGTTTGAGAAATGAATGTAGTAAGGAACCGCGTCGGCCTAATTTGAATCGAAGATGTTGTCTAGGTGTTGTGGAGTAGTGGCAAGGACCCTCGAGCTTGTGCAGGGATCGAGTGCTGTGCGGTAGACCCAAAAAGCGGCCCTCCGTAAGAGAAGAGGCATTACCATTTATTTACGCAAATTTCGGTAGGTATTGTGAAGAATGTAACTGTTTCTAGCGCATACTATAGCTGATTGACACACTATACTATATTATGCGAAACAAGTTGAAACAATAAATACTTAGTAAGTATCTAGTATGCAGTAACTGTTTGTCCCCCGCCGATGGTCCTAGCGCATCGACAAAGCTCCTGGTCGATGACATAATGCGTCCATCATCTCCAACCCCATGATTCAAAATATTTGCAAATGTCCTTCCTTTGAGTATAGAATGTGGTTTTTTGCTGCTCCGTCAATTAATGTCTAATAATACTCACACTGATGTGCTCTTGGTAAGTTCCTGTTCTACTTGCGTATTCACTCTCGGGACATCCTTTCAATGAGCAGGCGGGAGAATCGATGTCTTGCTTGTTGATATAGGAATAGTGTTATATAGAGTTTTACTATTCATGAGGTTCTGGTCTCCAAAATGCATATGCTCTGATATGATGTTCCATTTGGCATTTATTCTCCAAGCGCTGACGCGAGCAGGCAGGAGCAATTGCAGCTTTCACAGTCGACCTACTCGTATACCCCCTAGACACTCTAAAGACTCGATATCAGAGTCCCAATTACAAGAAGATCTATTATGATGCCTCGAAGAACGCTGTCAATCGTCGGATGCTTTTCGCGGGCCTCTATCAAGGAGTTGGTAGTATTATACTAATCACCATACCTTCGTGTAAGTCGCTTCTTATCAATCGCGTAAGATCGTTGTTTCGTTCTGACTGTCTCTATCTCATTTCTAAACCATCGAGCATCGAATATGGATCAACGTAAAAAAAGTTATGAGAAGCTAATTCATATTTAGCTGGAGCTTTCTTCACGTCGTACGAGGCCGCGAAGAGCGGGCTTACGAAAGCGAACTCGAACCTGGGAACCTCGGGTTCACCCATCATACCTCAACCCATAATTCACAGTGCGGCATCTTCCATCGCTGAACTAGTTTCATGCTTCATACTTACCCCAGCGGAAGTCTTAAAGCAGAATGCTCAAATGATTCGGAAACCCATAGGAACACTGCAGGCCACACAATCAACAGTATTCAATCCTTCGGTGACGTTGCAAGCACTTGAGAAATTCAAAGGGCCGTCCCAATTATGGAGAGGATACACAGCACTAGCAGCTCGCAACCTTCCCTTCACCGCTATGCAATTTCCTATGTTTGAGCATCTTAAGACAACACTTAAGCAGAGAAGAAAAGAGCGAGGGATCTTTACTGGAAGCTTATTTGAAACTGCAACGATAACCGCAATCAGCGCCGGTAGCGCAGGATCTATTGCAGCCTTTATAACTACCCCGGTTGACGTCGTGAAAACCAGAATCATGCTGTCTGCCACGGGAGAGAGCTCGGAGAGGAAGGCGAAGGACGAGGTCGAGAAGCAGCAGAAGCAGGGCAAGTCGCTAAAGGACCTAGTTAGAAGCACGGGAGGACCCAAGAAGAGTGGTTTTGTGGTTGCGCAGGAGATTTACAATGACAGCGGAATAAAGGGCCTTTTCAGAGGTGGAGCATTGAGAGCAGCCTGGACCGCACTTGGCAGTGGGCTCTATCTGGGGGTATATGAGAGTGGTCGACTTTTTCTGGGCGATTTACATGAGAGCCCTGACAAAGAACCATAATAAGAGAGTGCCTCTTTGAATATTTGTTGAAATTATCGTATAAACATGGTTCATCCGAGTTTCTTCTCTACAGCAGCACAACTCAACCTGATAGCATTCTATGACTTTGAGGGTGGCGGTGCTACCAAAGGTTACTAGTTATAGATGCTGTGAATGACATATGGATTGAATTGAGCGCACATGGAAGTACCGGGATCTAGCGGGACTGCACAACCCCAAGCACAGCAATTCATACTAGATTTCGGAGAAAATAACATCGGTGTTGATACCGAATGGTTCAATTTATGGTAGTTATCTCGTAAGATAGACAAACAATTGGCTGTGCCCAGGTAGCTTTTCGATGTGCGTCGCCTGCCGTTTCGTTGGCCTTTGAGCGGTGAGGCTCCGGAGGGCATCATCCGCTACCCCAGGGACGGGTGTGCTCCAGGTGTGTCCAGAATGGCATTGGACAGTGAGTTGTGTTGAGACATCCGAAAGCCGAGGAATACTGTAAATAGAGTTTGTGAATTGTGTCTCACACTGACAGCACACCAGTGTACCTCAATGTGTTCTGTCACAACTTTAGTCTGCAATAGTAGTAGAAGTTGGCGACTTAACCTTGCCGTACATGGGTTGACATTCAAGACTTACCTTGAGTCAACCCATAACTTCATTCTTGTCATAACAAGCGACCATACGTTGCACGGGTGTAGCCCGAGTAGGCATCTGTTGGTGGTTGTTAGACTAGGATCCAACAACGGTGTCGTAGCAAAGCATTATACACAATGCCAGTGAAGAAACTGGCCTTCTTTACCAGTGTTACGCGATTCAAAGGAACCATTGCGCCATAACACACCAGAAAATAGTAACATGATGGCAGCTTCCACTGATACGATCCAAACACAAGGTTCAGCCGAAAGGGAAAACCGACTATATCAGATAAGCCATGGGGTCATGTAGGTGTACGGATTTCTGCGTCAATCTCCCACCTTTTAACCCAAACCTGCAAGCAGCTTTCGTACTCCCAGCGCATTTACATAAATTCTTTCAGCCCCAGAGATTTTGAAATATTGTTCTAATCTGTGGTTTTCACAATATTTTCCACGAGAATCATAATTATCATCATTGCAGCTCCCTTGGGTATCGATCAAGAACCACACCGACTTTAAATTTCTCCGAAGCCACCACGACCAACATCGGACAATTCTCACCGGCAGTACCGAACGTAGGATGCTTGACCAGCAAAATGTTGGCGAAGATAAGGAGAATTTTCTTGTTGTGTCTCCTTACGTCGAGCAACCCCATCTTCTGGATTTGAGAACTATCGATACCGCCAACAAATTACTCGCGAAGGCGCTGGTAGGATTGAAATGCCTGAGGGACGATTTTGCAACGGCCCCATATACCGATATCTTCAACTGGTCTGAGATAATAGATTCTGTTGCTAAAAACGCCGAGCTTTCAGACTTCACGTGGAAGGAGACTTCGTTTTACATCGTCGTTTTCAGATCTCAGATTCCTCCGACGACTGTGTACGCCGATCTTGGTGTCTTAGATAAGGCAGCACACGCAGAGGCGACCGAGAGCGGAGGGTTTCTGAAGTAACAACTGGACTTCTAGATTTGTCCTATCTCACTGACAATTGCCAGATATTGGTTTGGATCACCCGATCCGCATGGTAGAAATCTCGCGACTTGCGTGTGGCGGTCTACTCATGACGCTAGAATTGGAAGTGTAGGAGAAGCTCATCGGCAAGCAGCGGGAGCGGCGAGACGATTGTATACAGAGTGGAAAATTGAGCGTTTGAGACTTCTCATTAAGGACGGCGCGAAGGAATGGGAGATTGTGGAGTGGGTAGATTGAGAAGAGCTCCATGCTCCCGGAGCTGACTTGTTCAAAGCGAGACCGATTTGAGCGCTGCATTGTTTTGCTGAAGCGACTTGGGTAGATCAGAGTCCGTCGGTTCTCTCTCCCTCTCAGGGAAGATCAATAGACATAGAGTCTCGGAGGAAGACAGACAGATATGACATGAAAAGCCTTCGGCCAAGTTGACAATGGTGGAGGGATAACTTAATGCGTTGGAAGAATATCTTACAAATGCCATCGACGATACAGATTCCTATGTTGAAGTTGTGTCTAAAGGTAATGAATGAAATCGCCCCAAAATAAAAAACCGAAAAGGTGAATCTTTAAAGATTGGTGACTTCAGAAACTGGAGCTTGTGGATATTGGCAGTGTCATCTCTTCTGACATTGACCCAAAGGTACCTCCAGTCTATAAAGCGGGGTTCGCACAGCTATGACATTGATCTATCTTCGTTATTTAGTCGAGGAGGTCTTAGTCAACAGGTTCAAGACCTACGTAGAGTTCTAATATGCATATATGAACTTGCCTTCCAGCACTAAACTTCACCGGGGCACTTGAGATCTTGCCAACGTTCACGTGATTATTCTAGAAAGTGAACAACATTGAAGAGCGTGGCCTAGACGCCAGAGCTGGATGAAGTAGATTTGAGCTGGACTGAACGTTGTAGACACGAGAAACAAAGAGAGAATGATTGACAAGAATTCTTGCGACGTTGGATTAAAGGGGTGGGGGTTCCCTTTCGTTATGTATTCCTCAAAGCCCCCCACTCGCGCTAGGCGGGTGGCTTCGCCAAAAAAGACACACACTTTCCTCTAACGTCAAAATCGCGATGAACAGCCGCTCAAATCATCTCCAACACAACGCGCGCATCTACAACTAGACCCCACGATTCTAGATCTCACTCTCGAAATACTATAATCATGGCTGACTCGGCAAAAGATGTCGCCCTGAATTCCGTGCAGGTGGAAGCACTGGTACGTGGGCCCCTCTGTCGCGGGGAAGAGTTTAAGGCTGACAAAATGTACAGGTTGTGATGAAAATTGTCAAGGCTTGCGCTGCTACTTTCCCCACCACCGCAACCGGATCTATCGTCGGTATGGATGTCAATGGCACCTTGCAGATTACCAACTCCTTCCCCTTCCCAACTGCAGATATCGCTGCCTCTGATTCCCACCCCAACGATCATATGGCCGCTTCCAACCTGGCCGCCGCGGCACCGCGGTCAAAGGCAAATATTACATATCAAAACGAGATGATCAAATACTTACGGGAGGTCAATGTGGACGCGAACAATGTTGGATGGTACACGAGCGCGAACATGGGGAACTTTGTCAACACAAGTTTGATTGAGAATCAATTTTTCTACCAAAAGGAACCAAACGAGAAGACTGTTGCCCTCGTCCACGATGTTAGCCGAAGCTCCCAAGGCGCCCTCAGTCTCCGCGCTTTCAGGTTATCCCCAAGTTTCATGGCAGCGTACAAGGAGAGCAAGTTCACCACGGAGAAGTAGGTCACGTAAAGTCATTGCAGCTCGGATTTCACTGATTCATCGACAGCATGCAGAAGACCAAATTGACATATAAGGATGTTTTGGTCGAGCTACCGATCATTGTTCATAATTCTCACCTTTTGACATCCTTCCTCCACCAGCTCCCGGCTGAGCCTGCAAAGAAAGAACTCGAGTTCCCAACCAGCCTTGCAGAACTACACGCAACCCAACCTTCAATTCCTCTATATCCAAATCTTGAATCTCTTGACCTATCGATCGATCCATATCTCGAGCGAACCTGCGACATGCTTTTAGATAGCATCGAGACTCACTACACCGAATTAAACAACTTTCAATACTACCAGAGACAGCTTGCCCGAGAGCAGACTAAAATTACTGCATGGAAGACGAAGCGAACAGCCGAGAATGCCTCGAGAGCTCAGCAAAAGCTTGCTCCATTACCGGAGGATGAATGGGAGAGAGTTTTTAAGTTGCCAACAGAACCAAGCAGGCTAGAAGGAATGTTGAATGCAAGACAAGTAGAGCAATACTCGAGACAGGTTGATGGATTCACTGCTAGTATCACCAGCAAGATGTTTGCCGTAAAGAGCAATTTACTTCCCGAGTCGTCATGAAGGACTGAACGTCGGAAGTGGTTGAATTTCAGAAAACTACCAATGTCTTCGGCGACTTGTGTGTATTTGGAGCGTTTGCATGGTTTGGCGTTCGATGGAGCATTTCAAATACACTAGCAAATTAAGGCGAGTCATTCGTCGGCAGGTCTGGGCTGTACGGGAGGCTGGTAATAATATCAGAATTCGTCTTGCTTATTCCAAGAGAAGTGTATTTCCTTCGTTGGCTGGCAGCCTGAGCGGCTTTGCTCAAGCTGCAGGTATTAGTGCCAAAATCCCCACTGAGGCTGTTACAAAAGTCAAAGCTGGATTTTAAAAGTACATTACGTTGTTCTGTAACCTCCAATGAAGCTTGACGACAGATAGCAAATAAACTTTACCAAACGAAGAACAATTCCCCATGACCAGAGTGAAGGGACTGATTGTCTATCAAATTCTCTTACTACTTTCTCTAATTTTCAGTACCAAATGAGACGTTCTGTTGGCATGCTGAATCATATGCCCATATTGTTGCTTTCCTGAAGTATCCTTCACGTTCGGTCTCTCTGTTCATGGATTCGTTCCCAAAAGCTGCCCAGCTCCCGAGGTCGTGGTCGCTTTAAACCACGTGCAGTCGCTCAGGGTAAGTGATTTCCGAAAGCGTTGCTTAAGTTGAAACTGTATTTCTATATCCCCGAACTGATAGTGGGTAGTGCCTCAGCCTCAGGAAATTCGGGTACTTATTCTGACTTTTCTGTTCATCGCGAGCGTGTCTCATCGGCTTCTCGAATTGTTTGCGAACCCCACCAAAGCGTTCCTCCCACATTCGGACTTCGGAGGCAGTTTCAGGGGCCTAAGCGTCCAACCACCGATAAGCCAACACTAGGCCCTTTTCAGAATTCCCCACCGCTAGTGTGAAAAGGATTCGAATGAAACAGCAGCTTATATTATTCTCTTCTTCTTCTTCTTCATTCTACTTTCAATCTCTTCTACTACCATCACTACCATCCCAAATCGACCTCCGTAAGTAAGTAAAGCTGAGGTCTCGTCAATACTATTGTTCTTCTCAATGCTAACACGTTTGTTCTCTTACAGCTGACGGTCACTCCCTTGTAGATCAACACCCCTCACCGCAACAAATAAAAAGTCGCCGAAATCACCAAGATGTCTGCTCCAGCAAGCAAATTCAAGGTTAGTGGGCTTCATTGACTGTGTCTCTGGATATGGGTAGATAACGGTCACTTCAAATGCCGTTTGCATTGACGTTGTTCATCTACTCATGCTGTGGCATATTTCGGAAATCTTCTATCCACCCTTAGAACGACACGATGCTAACATACTTCAAGGTCGCAGATCTTTCCCTCGCCGCCTTCGGTCGCAAGGAGATCGAACTCGCCGAGAATGAGATGCCTGGTTTGATGGCCACTCGTGCCAAGTACTCTGCCGATCAACCTCTCGCTGGAGCTCGTATTGCGGGGTGCCTCCATATGACCATCCAAACCGCAGTTCTCATCGAGACACTTACATATCTTGGAGCAGAAGTTACATGGTCCTCGTGTAACATCTTCAGTACACAAGACCATGCCGCTGCTGCAATTGCTGCTGCTGGTAAGTTGCAAGCTTGAATATTGATCGATTTGAAACCGAAGCTAATATTTGGTGATTTAGGTGTCCCAGTCTTTGCCTGGAAGGGAGAGACCGAGGAAGAGTACCAGTGGTGTCTCGAGCAACAACTTGTCGCTTTCAAGGATGGCAAGGGCCTAAATTTGATCCTCGATGACGGTGGAGATCTAACCGCACTCGTCCACAACAAATATCCTGAGATGTTGAAGGGATGCTACGGTGTCTCCGAAGAGACAACCACCGGTGTTCACCACCTGTACAAGATGCTGAAGAACAAGAGCCTCCTAGTACCTTCAGTCAACGTCAACGACTCCGTTACTAAGTCCAAGTTTGACAACTTGTACGGTTGCCGTGAGTCTTTGATCGATGGTATCAAGCGTGCCACTGATGTCATGATTGCTGGAAAGGTCGCCGTTGTTGCTGGTTTCGGTGATGTTGGTAAAGGTTGTGCCATGGCTCTTCACGGAATGGGTGCTCGAGTTATTGTTACCGAAGTTGATCCAATCAACGCACTCCAAGCTGCTGTTTCTGGTTACCAAGTCACAACTATGGAGAAGGCCGCAAGCCAAGGTCAGATTTTCGTTACCACAACCGGTTGCAGAGATATTTTGACTGGCGCGCACTTCGAGAAGATGCCTAATGATGCTATTGTTTGCAGTAAGTTTTGTCTGAATCGCCCTCTGTTGAGAATGTTTATACTGACCTTTACCCTCAGACATTGGTCACTTCGATATCGAGATCGACGTTGCCTGGTTGAAGACGAATGCTTCCAGCGTACAGAACATTAAGCCACAAGTCGATCGATTCCTCATGCCAAGTGGGCGCCACATCATCCTACTTGCTGAGGGTCGTCTCGTTAACTTGGGATGCGCTACTGGTCACTCCTCATTTGTCATGTCTTGCTCCTTCACAAATCAAGTTCTTGCACAAATCATGTTGTACAAGTGCGAGGATGAGGCTTTCGGCAAGAAGTACGTCGAATTCGGCAAGACCCAAAAACTTGAGGTCGGCGTTTACGTCTTGCCAAAGATCTTGGACGAGACCGTTGCTATGCTCCATTTGGATCACGTGAACGCCGAGTTAACCAAGTTGACCTCAGTCCAGGCGGAGTATCTCGGACTTGAGGTTGAGGGACCATACAAGAGCGATATGTACAGATACTAGATCTTGTCTCTAGCGGTTTTGGTTTGGTTGGCGTACGGTGAAGCAAATTTCAACACGAATAATGATGATATGAATCTGGGAAAAGCATCTGTCCTTCAACGGCATATATAAGCGCTCTCGGAACAGAAAAGTTTTCAACAATGGGAAGGCATTGAATTTGAGCGAAAGGCGTTACTTGGCTGGCTATTCAACAACGGTCAAGTAGAAAGCAAGTGTGTCTTTTGCTTAGACCGGGAACAATTTAGTTCTTGGAGAATTAAACATACTGCTTAGTGCAGGTTTCTTTTTCAAGTTGATCGCACATTTTATCTTTTTGCATGAATTGAATCAACTGTTTAAAGCGGCTACCTAGATTTTTCTTTCACATCGGTGCAATGAAAGATCGGCCTGGCTTCCCAGCTACACCGTCGGGGTCAGTCTTTGTCGTGTCGATCGTCACATTCCTTCCAGGTTGCACATAGCTTTCTCGCTCTACGTCTATTTTTTCAACCCTTCTCTGCATCACGCTACATTTCTGATCTTTCCTTTTTAGAATCTTCAGCACTCCACTGAGATACTCGCTGACCCTTTTTTCCGGAATTCTACTCCCCATCATCCTAGCGCTGGTCCATTTCTCACTTGCCAGCGAAGTAAACCTCAGTAGTATACTCAAAGACGCAGAAGTTCTTGTTATAGAAAGTGGAGGAAACAAGATGTTCTCTCCCAAAGCCCCTAGTCAGAGACAGCGCTATGCTCAAAAATGCGATGTCAGGATCGATATCGAGCGGGCATTGGAGGGACGGGGGTTGGAGGTGCAATTCAGAGTTGATAGCTAGTCGAGGGTTTTCTTTCAATTCCCGTGGAACATTTACGTCGAGAGCTAGGATTGAAAGATATGCAAGGGAGGGCAATGAGCTAGATATAGGCTGTCCGAGTTTCCTCACGGGTGTAGACGGTTGAAAGACCTACTGACAGGACTGATATACGGGCTACTTTCAAGTATCTACCGGCAGATTTATGTATGTAATAAGAATCGAGTCAATTGCAGCTATGCAAGCCACATAATTTTAAGCTGTAATTGAAATCTATTCGTGTTTCCAAAATAATTTCGCATCCCCGACCTCGGACACTCCATCAGCTCAAAACGACACCATACCTTCTCGAAAATACCAAGATACTTCATACTCGCTCGACCTCATCAAACAACTCAAGCTGATTTGCCTTTTCTCATGATCCGTCTTTACCTGTGTCGTATGCACCCTAGCGAGCTCATCAATCGTCCCATGCCCATCCATCCCCCCCTCCTCAACACCAACAACAAACTCCGCAACCTTTGCTGCCCCGACACTTTCCCAACTTCCCTCTTGGATTCTCATGTTCTTGAGCAGTGCTATAGCTTCTCTGCGGATGCATGGATCACGACACTTGATAGCTGTATAATATAACGAGAAGGTGGTTCCCATCTCGAAAGAGAAGACTTCGTGACACTGGCCCCCGCTTTGCATGCAGTATTCTTTGCCACTGATGAATAGTTGTATTCCGAGTGTGACGATCGATTGGAAGGTGTGGTTGTACTTGTCGTGAAGTGACTCGTTACCATACACACCGGTGGCAATGACTATAGACATAGTTTTGTGATACATGTGCAGGAGATTTATAGTCCGCCGTATATTCTCGCTCTGCTGATCATCAAAGCCCGCCAGTAATTTGTTGAAGTTGTTTTCCCATTCGTGAAGTGTCTGCTGAGCCGCCGCGAGGTCTTCTGGTGGGATGAGATTCGGTTCACATGAGGATGCCTAAGATTCGGAACTTAGTATTTTGAACTTGAGGATGTGTGGTAGATGTTATCAATGCCCCAGTGTAATTGGAAGGTTCCGCCGACACAATATCAGAGCTTCTTACTTTAGCGAAGATCCACCTGAAAAAGTTGACCATAGCACTGACTGCATCCTCGATGGCGATGAATGCAAACACCGTCGTCTCGACATCCTCAACTTGGTATGAATGATATAGATATGGAGCTGCAGAATCAGCGAATGACATTGCTTGTAGATCGAGTCGATGAAAAAGTCTTGCGATATCTACAGGAATGACATCCTGATCTTTATGCGGACTGCTAGTGTTGGTTGTCCTGTGTTTAGACCTTGCTGCGAGGATCTTGAGACCATGTTGGAGATGAACTTGTGCCATTCGATAGTCTCCTATCAAGTTTTCGAAGCATACAAATAGTATGCATGCTACTAACCCCGGGACAAGTTTCTCTCCGGATTCGGCTAGACCTAAATTAGAGAGCTTAGTACCTTCTTACATGTATGATTGAGTTTATGAGCCCATGAGATTCCGATCAGCTTGATCAAAAATTCTTAGGTTGAGGCGTGAGTCCATTTTTCAAGTGATCTAGCTAAAAATGACGACTTCTAACACTTACTATCAGCGATGAGTTTATGGGTGTGACCCACAGCTCTGTGATACTGCTGCAAAGCATAATCTCTAGCCTCTTTTACGCTAATATCGGTCGATGCTCCATTGATATGAGTGGCACGAAACATCCGATGTAGCGCACTTAGCGAGCATACGGCGTATCTCACCGCTGGCTCAGACAAACTCAACTGCAGCACACGACAGGCCCAGAACTCCTTCCCAAAATAGAGTGGAGAGATCAACGAGGTACAAGACACGAAGAAACTGAAAAAGTGGCGCTGCTGGTCATTGTCGAATACAGGTAAGGTGATTGGTAATTTGGGTCGAGGAGATGCTTTCTTGAGTTCTGGAATTGGTCTACGACTACCATTACCGCGATGTGAAGTGGATGACTTGCTGTATCCGTCACATTTCCGGCCAGTCTTGGTGCAGCGTTCACATTCTGGCTTCTTTTCATCGCATTTCACCCTACGTATCCTATCCAATGTAGATAAGCGTCTGTCCTAGAATATGTATGTCCGACGGGAAGACCTACCTACAAGTGATACAGCCAGTCGTTTTGCGGAGTTTGTAACCCTGTGCTAGGAGTAGAGACATGCTCATTGCCTCGTAATGTTTGCTTACTTCAAAGCCGATACGCAAGAGACTTTGGATTTGGTCTTCTCCGGGGAAAGTCCAAATACAGTCTCGAGGAAGCTGATGAGATCCGGCCACCGTAAGTTAGAATAGCCTCAATGACAGTACTTCGCCAATTAATAATAGCTGACTAACAGGCGAATACACCAACCAGAAGGCAATGATCAACACATTTGGGGGCGAATTTCGCTTATTAGTGAAATCCTCCACCCCTTATTGTGTACCATCCAGTTGTTCCCCGAACCACCCACGAACGCAAGCTCCAATATCAAAATTGAGGAGGCGTCGGAGCCGCATCATCAAACAACTTTGAAGCCGAGCCTCCTCGCAAATTGAATGGGATCGGAATCTTAGTATGCTCTGTGGTCAAGCTATTATCGTCTCGCGAATTACTAACTTCCGATCCAACAAATACCAGGGACTAGAATCCATGTGATGTTGATAACAGTAGGCTCCGAAGGCCGTTGGAGATCTCCATTATGGAAATACCAGGGGCTGCGAGATGACTGAAATTATTATTTAAGGATTACCGTCGCGCTGTTGAGTAAGTTTATCATTATTTTATCCCATTCAATCTGCTGTCTCAGCAATGTCAATTTTCTCCCTAATCACATTTATCTCCCTTTCCTCAGCCATATCTTCGACCTTAGCAGCAGTAACATCTAGATCATATCGGCTGGACCTTCTCCACGAGAGAAACTCGGCTTCGACTCGTCTGAGTAGGCATGAAGGTTCTACAGTGCAAACTATCTCGGCGAAAGAGGTAATTTTACCGGGACTGCGCGGATATCATCGACTGAAATTTCATCTAGGGTTTCTGGTTTGCCGATATTGACATTGGAGATTCTAAAAACCTCAAGTTGTTGATAGACACTAGCTCAGGAGATATAATTGTCAACCCTGGTCTATATACTCCAAGTAACTCATCTGTCTCTCTTGGTTCCTCGTTCAACAATACCTATGGCACCACGGAAAGTGATGGGAGTGGTTCCGCTTCGGTAATAATACCCCTTCTCTGATTGGTTCTCCACTAATGCCACAGTTAACGTTGTCGGAACCATTTACAAAGAAAAGGTCGCATTCAGTGGTCTCATCACCGAGCGAATCGTTGGCAAAGCCGTCGGAAAATCGCCATTGCCAGCGGATGGAATCATCGGCTTATCTGGACCGTTGCTCTTGCAATTTCCTCCTACCACAAACTCTACAACTTTTATGGGAAGTCTCTGCAATTCTGACAGAGTGACCGAATGTCGATTTGCACTTGCTCTCACGGCTGAAGGAACAGGCAAGCAAGTTTTGGGAGAACTGGCCACAGACATGTTCAGTGGCAACCTTACGGTGGCCCAGTCATCACCGGTTGGGTGTTGATGGGCGATTTGACTATTGACGGAGAAGTGGAAGAGAAGGAGTTACTGGTGGAGCTTTACAGCGGAACGGCGACTGTCGTTGGGTGAGCTCCCCCCAATCCAATGCAAAGCAAAATGTTGACCGCAAGTAAGGCCCATCGCAGCAGTGACCGACATCTTCCAAGAAGACAGGAATCACAGGAGTCACGGTATCCACGGCTGATGGACCTATGCCCTATGCTCAAAGGGTACTACCCAAGTGACCACCCCCCTACTATGTGCTTTGGTTTCCCTTCGCAAAGCAATGGCACTCTCGCTGGTAACGGCAAAAGTGTATCTCGCAACTTCAATATTCCCTCGGACGCATGGGCGTACGTCAATAATGGGAACAACAATTGTACATTGTACTGTACATCGGTACTCAGTGAATACTTTGATGGGCAGCCCGTTCATGAAGCTGACACGTATGGGAGCGTTTTTCCAGGGACGTT
The DNA here is from genome assembly GCA_003988945.1 of Chaetoscypha palmicola. Classification (NCBI taxonomy): domain Eukaryota; kingdom Fungi; phylum Ascomycota; class Leotiomycetes; order Helotiales; family Helotiaceae; genus Chaetoscypha; species Chaetoscypha palmicola. The sequence goes on along the minus strand of QYAH01000014.1, from coordinate 41,605 downwards.
ACATCGACCACAATTTAGAGGAGGGAACCATGGGATTCGCACCGTTGAAGAACGCCACGTCTAAGAATGAAACAACCACTGCGCCTTCAGAACCCTCTGCGACTGCCATTTCGAATTCTGCAGTGGTTCTAAGCTGGAACGTAAAGGTGTTTATGCTGGTCGTGGGACTGGTGATCACCGGCGTCTTTTGATGGACGCGGGATGCGTACACAACAGCTAGCTCTACCACCTACTATTCAAAAAAGAAAAATATTCAATGATGTGCAATGCTGACGCGATGTCTTCTTTGGATTCGTTCTGTACGTGCTACTACAGCTACATAATTTCTGGCCAGGCGCGGGACCAGAACATCATCGTGCGGCCGAAGAAATATTTTCCTGGAGAGATTGGAATTCGAGGGGGGGGGGGGTATATACTAAAACTAAGGACCGTGTCTCCACTTTTCGTTCCTTCCTCTGTAGTTGTCAACTGGACGCGGACGCCCACCGAGGTGCCATTGTCCATTGTGCGTGTGGACGGTGTTGGCGAGGAAGGAGCGACAGTCGATGTCGGTGACGGTGACGCAGTCCGACGCCATAACCGCAATGTCAACATCTGTGACGCCTTGCCCCTTCCTCTTCCTCCTCGCACTTTCCTTGAGACGTACGACGCCCAACACTACTACTTGTCCCAATCTCTTTCGGATTTTCGTGCGTGCTATTCCAGGTCAGAATCAGGCATACTCTACCATGACCAAGTCTTCCTCGTTCCTGCGTCCAGATCCTCGAACACCACTCTCCAAATCAGTGCGTGTCACTGCACCTACTGCCCCCCCGACTTGGGATTTTTCTTGGAAGAGGATTTTCTCACCTGGGTCCATCTCCTGGCTTGGCTGGCACACCAAATACCCAACAGTCCCCTATTCGAGTCCTCTTTCGAGTACATGAAACTTCCAAGACACCCAGAGCGATTAATTGTCTGTCTGCAAATCTTTCAAACAAGTTCGACGACGGAACAGCGTAAGGTTGAATCAAGTGACCATGAAGTCGAAAATTGGCGAGGTGTAAAAGTTGAAGGCTGTATATGAAATCTCTTCTAAATACGTCTGAGAACTTTGATAGCACACTATTGTTCTTGGACTCGCAGCTCTCGAGTCGGAATAACGCCACACTTCATATCTTGAGCAGAATTTGATTCGGGAAATGGGAAGTAAAGAACGGAACACAACATATAATAGTTACCGAAGACAAGTCGCTAGCAATTCTAATCTAGAGGTTATCCAACGGCAATCAGGAAAGGTATAAGCAGAGATATGAACGATTCATAATAGTAGCTGATTTCGTAAAGCTATACAGTAACATCACAACCCTGTTTTATAGACATGAGGAAATGAGATTCGGGAACCGGGGACCCAACTCCATAGAAACCTGATCGGAAAGTTCGATCCTGTTACCTCTCGTTGAGCGTTCGCAACTACCCGCAGTCCGTATAACAGAGAATTACAAGACCCCAAAACAGGATAAAGAATTGATACGAAAATCGTAAAAGCTGCGAGATCAGAAACGGGAATCCGGACTACGGAAACACCACAGATGAAGTAAGTAGTAAGCACCTAGCTGACGTTAGAATCCGCGATTTGGAAAAACACTAAGATGGCCACGTAAAATATGTGTTTGCGAGAAGGCGAAAGTGAATCCGGGAAATCGTTTTACGGCAAGACGATTAAAGCAGGCTCTGTCATCGGTAAATGGAAAATGGGAAACCGTAAACCATGAAATGTAAAGCAGTAAAAATATCGAAAACCATAGAACGATGAATGGGAAATGGGGAAACGCCTATCTCTTTGCAGTGCTGTCCATTTCTGCTTTGACCTTCTTAAAACACTTGTGCACGGTGAAGTGGATGTACAGACATGCCATAGTTGGCTATAGACCCATGATAGTGCCCACAATAGTACCTATAATGGGGAACACACACTTGCTTAGTCGAAGCTTGTTTTGCGCTTGAAAAAGGATAGCACTGCAAAGTAAGAGATAAACGATAACACTACAAACCGCCAAAACAGGAACGGCGAAAAACGGGAAAACGTAAACTACAATTCACAAAGCAGCGAAACCGTATAACAGGAACCGGAAGCCAGGAGCCCGTAAAGCACAAACCGCGAAGCCGTATGGCAGGAAGCGAGAACCCGTAAACTATAAGCCGTAAACAACAAACCGCAAACCTGCGAAACTGTATGACAGGAACCGAAACCCCGCAAACCGTAAACAGCAAACCGTAAATCCGTGGGGCTGTAAAATTGGGACTGAAAAACGGGAAATGAGAGAGCGGAAACCCGTCAACCACAAAGCTGTAAACTAAGAACTCAAAAACGAGAAATAGGAAATCAGAAGACGGGAAACCGGAAAATGAGAAACTAAAAACAGGAATTATATGTTGAAAACGTAGAAACAGGAACTGAAAACCGGGAAATCCGGTGTTCCTGTAAGCCCGAAAATCGTAAATCTGTAGATCCGGAACTAGAAAATCAAAATTAAGGACCTAAAGTCAGATGATAGAAACCGGAAATTGGGAAAGCGTAGAAAGGAAAAAAAGGATTTAGTATTAGGGGAAACGCGAAACGGGAAAGCGTGAAACGGAAATTAGGATCTAGGAGTCAGAGAAACGCAAAACGGGAAATAGGAAACGATAGATAGGACCTAAGAAATAGGAGATAGGAAACTGTGAACTGTGAACCGTAACCGTAAATCGGGAAAGCGTGAAATGAGAAGCGAGAAACGGGAGAGCGTAAACCGAAAAATAGGATTTAGAATCTAGGAAATCGCGAAACGGGAAAGCGAGAAATAGCATACGAGCAACCGGCGAATGGGAAATCGTGAAACGAGAAAGCGACAAGAAAAGAGGTTTAAAGTAGGAAACGAGATATAGAAAATCCTACCGCGAAACCGTCGATCGAGGAAGATGAATAGCACGCCGCCGCGGCAAAACAATTTCGCGAAAAACAAGACACGGGAAATTCGTAAGGAGACATTCTTTCGAACATAACCATGAGGAGGCGAAACCGTTCTACAGGAAACCGTTGATCAGTTTAGTTGAAAGCCGATGATGAGAAGACCTCTAAAATCCGCAGAGGGGAAAATCGTATTACGAGATTCAGGAAGGGCTGATCGCTGATGACAGCAAGCCAGTAGTTTTATAGGTCATATCATTTCCATTTTCTCATATACCTACACCCCAATTTACCTTGGCAGATTCCGAAGATTATTTCCCTCCCACCTTAACAAGTTCCAACTTAACCTTCCTCTTCCCCGTCTCCTCCTCTTTGATATCACTTATCCTCACCGTGACCTTCTCAAACAGCTCCACCTGAACCTCTCTACTACCCGTCGTCCTTAGCACATAATTCTCAGCATCGAAAACACTGTCCGGTTCCGGAGTTGCAAGATCGCGCAGTCTAATCAAAGACTCGATGCCAAACCTCGGCACAAATACCACGAATCCGTTGCTGAAGACCTTCATCACGAATCCTTCTTCCTCGACGATGCGACCCTTGAGAGCTTGGCCCACGTAGTACTCGATGGACGCGCGACCGGCTTGCTGGGCGTTTCGATGGCGGACGTTGATGTTTTTGCACACGGCTTCTAGCTTTCCTTTACTCCGGACAGCCGCGTGGAGAGGCTCGTAGTCGATGGCAGCGGCTAACTGACGATGGGCGACGAGGTCGGCGTATCGACGGATCGGGGAGGTGAAATGGGTGTAGATCTCAGAGGCGAGACCATAGTGCCGGAATTCAGGGTATGCTTGAGTGCCAGAGCAGAAGTACTCGGCTGACATCATGCAACGAGTTGCCATGATGCGAACAAGTGTGTTGAAAAATGGTTCCTCGGGGGAGACGCATTTGTCTAGGGAGTCGGCGAGTTCTTTTGATGAAGACGTGCGAAGTTCGAGATTGCGTTTGGTCTTCAACTGATTGGCAAGTTCTTCGAAGTTGGTCTTAGGAGGAGCGCCGTGACGGCGAAGCATGGCGGTTTGCGGAAATGCTTCGTATATTTTAGCGGCGACACTGGTATTAGCCAGTAGCATGAATTCTTCCACCAAGGACATAGTATCAAGATGCTTTTTGGTCTTGACATCAATTGGATCTGAAGTCTCGGACTCCATCTCAACTCTGACCTCCGGCGAAGAAAGGCTTAAGGCTCCGGCATCCATACGCTTCTGCTTGAACTTCTTGGAAAGCATGAGCAAAGTTCGCATAGCCGTGGTGAGCTCGTCTTGTTGTGACTGGTCATCAACTCGTATTTGCGCTTGCTCGTAGCTGAAAGCTTCCCGCGACTTGATGACCGATTTTGTGAAATCTGACTTCACGATCTCCGCATCTGGCGTGATTTCCCAAATGGCAGAAAATGCGTATCGTTCGATATATGGCTTGAGAGAGCAAAGATCTGTACCAAGAAGCATTGGCAGCATATCAATACGCTTGTCGACTAGATATACCGTGGTACCACGTATACTTGCTTCTGAATCCATGGCGTTATTTGGTTTGACGAAATGTGATACATCAGCAATGTGGACACCCACTTCAAAATTGCCATTTGGTAATGGCCGAGCATGTAGCGCGTCATCAATATCCTGACAGCCGATAGGATCGATACTGCATATCTGAAGACCTCGTAAATCTCTTCGATCCTTCCAGCCTGGATCGTCAGTGCTGGGAGGTACTATCCAGTCATGACCTTCCTTAGGTAGACAATCCAGGACAGCTTTTGGGAATGGTCGGTATTGGACGTCGTATTCCAGTAGAAGAGCCTCCGTCTCGGCGCCTTTGGTTTCTAGATCACCTAACGCCCGAACGAAATGACCAACAGGATGCCGCGAATCTCTGTCCCAGGAGTCGATTGTAACTAGGACACGCTTCCCAACGATTTCTCCAGCCTGTCTCGTCCGAACTCGAATCTTAGGTATGCGCTTGTCCATGGGTATGAGGAATACTGTCTGCTGCTTCCGGCTTTCTCTTGCCGATTGACTGACTGATGACTCGTCCACATGCCCAACATACTGTCTCCAATTCCTCTTGATCACTCCCACTACTCGAGCAGTAGGCTGCGGCCGTCCTTCCGACGATTTACTGTGCGACTTCTTCACCTCTTCCTGTAAAGCTCTCTTTTCCTTCTCGGTTACGACAGCTTCTCCCTCCTCGGCGTCAGCGTTTTCGTCTTTGTTCATGCTCTCTTCCTCGATTATCTGAGTCGAAGGTTCCTTCCACTGATCCTTCGGCAACACCTCCACCACCACCACATCCCCTTGTACAGATCTATTGATATTCTCCCTTCCAAGCACAATTAGCGATTTGCCGAAAGCTGGAACATGTATCGACCCCTCCAAATAGTTATAGGGAGAAACATTGAAGATCCCTTGATGTAGTGTCCCGTTCTTGACCCCCGTTTGCATCTTTGAAATGGTGAAATACTCCTGGTATAACGCTTCGGCTATCTTTGCATCTCTCAATTCCCTCCCTTCCTTGACCACACTAATCATATCCAGCAGTTGGTCCGCGTTCTCCAATCCGCCAACATAATCTTTCAAGGAACATGCCTCAATCCCATCTTTCTTCGCCTTCTTCAAATTCTCCTTGTCGTCACTCAACATCACCACTGCTGGAACCTTATTTGCCCTTCCGCCCATATTCTTCACGGCCTGTTGCAGATGCTCATCATACCACTTGACGGCCCTTCTGACGGCCCTATCGTTTCTATCATTGATACTCTCGCCAACATCTCTAACAACGTACGTCTCCAACCGGAAGTCGTTGAAGAAGACGTAAAAGCGCTTCTCTTCGCTTTTGGTGAGGCCGATGAGGCGGTTGTATAGTGGTAAGGATCGATTTCGAAGTTCTTCGAGCACAGTCTGGAGGATTATCACGTCGTAAAACCCGGTGCTTAGTTCGAAAAGGTCGAGGGCGTTGAGGAGAGCGTTGGTGTCGGGGACAAGGTAATGTCCTTGTTTGTACTGTTTTGTGCCAGAGGGCTTTTCGGATAAGACGAATGGTGCTACTGTTTTTCGTATCAGCTTCCAGATCTTATATCAAGCTTTGCAACAAGAAATAGAACTTACGTACTCCGCTCGCATCCCTAGGTGCCGTCTGCAAGCAAGCTGTACATAGCTTCGACGAGCAGGGGATATCCTGTCGCAGATATAATTCGCGAACGATTTTCTGGACCTTGCCACTCTTGGTTGACCGCACATACACCTTACTTGAAATATTTGATGCGTAAGGATCTGACCCCAGCGACCGTTTGAGACTCGTCATATTGTGAAATGTTGTGTGAAGTCGAGTGGTGACGATGTGGTGGGGTGTCAAGTTTTAATGTACCATCGAGAAATTTAGGCATATTCTGGGGACAAGCGCGTTGGGTGGGGCAAATTCGTACTTCGGCTCGTGCCGAACAAGCCTAACTGCAGGATCTCCCCCCTGAAAGAAGCGAGCCTGATTGATGAGTTCAGAACTTCACCTTTTCAATTTGCTCCTATTCGCGATATTTAAAAGCAATCGTTGGGCGACGTCGAATGGAAACAGAACTTCATAGCAGTTGAACCAATCTCTCTCGAAATCTCAAGAAGTAATCGTATCTATCCATATAAACGAACATGTCAAACATCTCATTTATTGTTCATCACTGTTGAGAAGCTCGAGGGTAAATCAATATATAATTCGGTCCGTCAATACTCGAATGACCCATATAAAGCAGGAACTAGTAATTGTCATCGAGTTTAGGAAACATGGGTATCAATCTGAACCGAAACAACGTCCAAGGGCCTTGAATGTCAGAATCATCAGCTCGAAAAACAACATATAAAGCAGGACACCCTGAGTGACCAACTCTGAATGTGCCAGCCATCTTCAAGCGGCTAGTACCGCAAGCCCTCCTGAACACATATCAAATTTCTACGTAGCACAGCCCTGTGGTGGATATAAGGAAGAGAAAACCATTCATCAAGAAAGCAAGTAGCAAGAATTAGTAAAGTAGGCCAGCCGTCCGACAACGTATAAAAAGTCCTTTCATCAAGCATGTCCTTCTGGTCCACGGCTGGGACCAGCCACAGGCACATCGTAAACTAGATCGTCTGATCCATCAACTGAATCATCCACTCTGAAGATCTCCTCGAAGGCGTCCGCGGCTACACCCAAATCATTAGAGCATGTTCTACGAGTAGATCGATACTGTGTCCAATCACAGATGCTGCCATTTCAATGCCTTTTGTAGTCCCCAGTTGATGACATGCGGAATAAAACGTATTGCCCGACATACCTCGCCTATCAACAAAGTAAATCTCGAACTCCCCGTATTTCCTTGTCTGGTGTTTCTTCTTATAACTACCGCAGAAGACATAAGGAGTGATATCCTTGAGCCAGATCCGATGGTGGCTGCGACGTTTCATCCAGCGAGGAGACTCTGATTGATGTGTTACTGTGATCACAATCAGAAATGTACTTTCACCATCATCACAGAGCAGATGAACAAGGGAAAATAGCTCGAGATATACGGAAGCATACCGAAGGCCGTCCAAATTGGACATTGTCGGAGCTCGCCATTCCAGACAGCGGCGTGTAGCCTCAGTCCACCACTTCGACGATCTTGTATAATAGAGAGCGAGTGCTCAAATCCATCATCGATAATTTGCCTTGCAAAAGTTCAGCCATGTGTCAAAACTACCGATACTCCAGTGACGGCTTCACCTACCCACTGAACAGCACCTTCTCTCCACGCAAACCATAATCCTCAGGGTATACCACAATAGTCAACGGGCATCTTGCTTTCAAAGCCAGGAAAGATGCGTGGAACAGTACCATACGTTCCCAAGTCTTGAAGAACAACGCCATCCATATCTTCGAATGGGCTCTGTTGTTACTCCATCGTCGAAACTGAAGGGATGAGCCCTCTCGACGGACACATAACTCGTGTACGCCGTAGCAAGAGTATATTGGGTTGTAGTACCTGTCCATCCATCGGCAGAGGAGTCTTGTAATATCAGAGCCTTCGGCATGGAGGTAGAGGGTTACGCTGAGGCGATTCTTGTCGAAAGGCCTGCGGTGATAGATTAGCCTACGGCGACGAGAAAGAGTATTGTCCGTCAGGCAAAAAGAAGGTTTGAAGGTTAAGTCATGGCTAGTGACGAGCGAAACAGCTCTTCCCTCCGAGCCTTGGAAATATTTGGCAGACCACAAGACGGTAGGCAGTTATGAATGACACGGTGGACTACTGATGAAGATGGAAGGATTTATAGCAATTGACTTCTCATACCGCGTCTGCGAGATATAAAGAAATTTTAATCAACTCGACGGCGGAGAATTTCACGATGAGGCTACCAAAGCTGACAATATCCAACTTACAGTTTGTAGAGTACGGTGGAACCATTTGGGATGCCCAATCTTGACTCGACCATCGGAGGACCAAAGCATTTCGAGCTAAAGACGTAGTCAGTCAAGCTGTGAGCCAATGCTCTACTCACTGTCAAGGATAGAGCGACCCAAACACTCGGTTTCGCCCAACGGCGCAGGCTCACCCTCGTCTATGTTTCAGCCCAGTAGTCGAATGAGGCTGATCGTCGAAGATCTTCTCGGCCCAATGACGTTTCTTTGCCTATGAGTTTACCATTATCTATATTGAGATAATGCAACAGAGTGAACTGACCTCGAGCTGCTCATGGCTAGGCTGCGGCGGGGCCCGGTGAGGTACGATCGCAACTTGCGGCTCTAGCACATCATATGGAATAAGTGATTGATCCATGTTCAAAGAGTGGATCAGAGGAGGTACGACCGCGTACCTGGTATGTTCTGTAGTTTCCTCAAGCGCATGTGTCTCACTCTCAACAACTCGAGCGAGGTTGGATCGTACAATGGCGACCTGCTGACAGCGTGAGCTTGACCAATCAATAAACATACAATCCTTGAAGGCTTTCCCGCACCTGCTCAATAGCCGAACCGTTTGAACTAAAGCCTCACAGTACATAGAAAATCGCTGTGCCAATGTCATTCCGCCTTGATCCGCCAGTCGTTCACACATCAAGGTCCATTGTGACGTTGTCGAGAGTTGATCATTGTCGATATATATCATCATGTCTCTCATCGACTTGCACAATGTTGGTAGAATGACTTGGAGGTAATAGAGAACCATTGGAACCCGACTCCGGTAGATCGGGAACAGATCATAAAGGTCTCGCAGGAGTCGACTCGAGGATTCGACCTCTTTCAAAACAGCTGAGATGTTCTCATAATACCCGTCTAGCTCAGTTCGAAGAACCAACAATCTCGAAGAGATCTTGTCTGCTCTTCGTGCCTCCTGCCAACACCCGAACAGCTCCTCCATCCGTACCGTGCAGACATCAGTCACTGCTCCTCCGGAGGTAGTAATGAGTTCGTTATTGATGTACATTCGAATTTCTGGAGAAACAAAAGAACCATAATGAGAGTATCCTGACAAAATCTGGGGTAAACGAACGGCTCCGCTGTTGAATATCGACGAGTTCTGGTTGCAAAACTCTGACGTGTCGAGGACAGAAATTCTGGGAGTGTGATATTTGCATAATCAGTTCAGACTTCCCAATCCGAGGTCGCTCAGAAGGTCTCTTCCATGCACCTAACAAGGTCATGCAGGTAATGGCGAACCATAGTGCAGTCTCCACTCTAAAGGTCGGCTTTCGCGCTGCCAGGTGCTGCCACGATGCAGAGCATGCTGTGGATGCACAAGAGGAGAGCGACGAGCGAATAGCACAAACAGAAGAGGACGGCTGGTGATCATGAGTAAAGTGTCCGACGATAGATTGGCGATTTCGCGGAAAGGAGGGTGTGAACTTCATCCATCGAGATATCTACTGGCGCCAACAGAGACAGGCAAAACGAAATGAATGCTGATATTGCAAGGGTGCTGTATCGGATGATGAAGCGGAAGATATCAAAATGCGTTGATGAGAAGGCAAGGAGGCTGATAGTCTGACCGACGCTCTCCCACGTCGAAGAAACACCAACACGCTTCGGAACTACAGATGCAATAATTGTTGCACGTAGACGAAGGATATTTGGCACCTCTCCAAGGCCAGTAGTACTTAGTACTTGCCCTATTGAATCCGCTAGTATGAAGACGAAAACTGCCTGTCTTCTGTGCTGCGCTAGAAACATCGGACATTGGTCGTCGCCCTGGCCCAAAATTTGAACTCTCACCAAATAACCACAGTACAATCGAGACGACCATGCAACGTAAGGCTCTACCCATTAACGTAGATTCTGGTCACGGATCCTACATAAATTCCACACCGCATATCTGCAGCTCTCTTGAGTACCAATCGAGTACCAAAACCACCGTAGATGCGGAATTTCTTTCATCGTCTGCGATTCTGGGGGCCGTTTCTGCTGTGATCTGGATACGTGCATGTCGGCCTCCTGTCTGAGAGATATTGATGCAGCATCCAGCTTGGCTTCGAGGGAAGATCTCTTAAAAAAAGAGCATCCACTTTCGTCTGGTATACAGAGTAGTACAGCTTGTACAAGTTTTGGGGTGGGAATTAATCACAGTATCTCGAGTTTCGCTCGAGTGAGCTCATGAAGCAAGGCGACGACGGACGAGTGCAGAGAAAGGGAACCACAATCGGCGAAATGTCTGTAGAAACGCTTGAAGGTTGTTTTAAACCTACTTAAGTAAGTATGGATCACCGAGTCGAGTCCTTGCTGCTCAGGGGAAGTGAGGATAGGATGTAAACACACGCGACTCATGGACGCGTCTTGTCGTGAGGCCGTCAGGCCAACACCAACCCCTGTCTTGTTGAGATAATTATTTATGTATGTACAGAGCAATCATTTGGAGAGCTTGTGCAATTGTCCGATTACACAACGTACTAAACAGTTGTTTACTTGAGTAGTCATCATAGCTTCACAGTCACATAACAACCAAGTCGAAACGGTGTAGTGGCAGACTTAAAGAGAGCTAGAATACAGAAGATACCATTGGCATGCGTCATTTGGAGTTGTGTGACAGATCGATGTCACTGCCAGCTCTCCATATCGTGAAAGCACTCTCAATGATCATCTTGAACGAGCACCCCCATTCCTGCTATCATTGTCCTCCATAATTTCATGAACAGCTAAGAACCGACCTTGAATTGCATAAGAAAAGCACAGATATGAGTCCCCCAGTCCTGTGCAGAACACCCGCCCCAACCCAAAGAGAGAAAAAGGTACAAGTCAACTCAAGCCGACGTTCAAGAGCACATCCACACGGCAATCCGGTCGTGGAAGATGCAAGGTCTTAGCGATGTCGAAAACGTGTTGCCAGAGAAGATTCGTCAAGACGAAAACGAAATTGTTCTCTTAAGAAGACTCCTCTTCCTCGGGGTCGGCCTGTAGGACGACTTTAGTACCTCCTCAACTACTTGCGACTGCCGACGACAGGCTCTGGAGAACTTACATTGTAGTTGGCCTTCTGTTCTTCATATCTGATTTTGTCCGCATCGGCCTTAGCAACGTAAGGGTCGCGCTGGGTCTTGCTCAATGCCTTCCATCGCTCTCCGAGAACCTTTCCGACTTGGCCTAGAGGGTGATGCGTTAATGTAGTCCAAGTGCAGGGAGGATCGGAGTAAAAGTCAGTCCACCTACCGAAGGTGATTCCTGGGTTTTCCTCGCGGACATTCTCACGCTGCTCGTTGGCAAAGAACATGTAGGCGGAAAGACCACGCTTTGGCGCGTTAGGATCTGATAAGGTCGTTAACATGGATGCATCCACAGTAAGATCGGAACGTGATTAGAAAGACGTACCCTTCTTCTTCTTCTCGGTGCGCTTAGCACGCTTTGGGGCCTTCTCCTTGGGCATGATGAAGATGGTTTCTGATTGAATATTGTGATTAGCCAAAGTGTTTGCAATAGGTACGCGATCCCAATCTCAAGCGACGATAATAGCGGGACGGTGGTGGCGGGTGGTTGTGGTGGCAGTCAATGATACCAGTGCATCGATCTTTGCGCTTGGTGGTGTGGTGTTGTTTGGGTGCAGAAGTGACTGCTGTGCGGTCGCAAAACTCGCAACATCGTGATCGCGAAATGGAGGATTTGGAACATGAAAATAGAAGGAACAGACATACAAAAGCTTTGGTTTTTGGGAGATTGAGAGGTGCAGAGTATTGCGGACCTAGAACGTGGGAATATCAGGTCAGCTTCATTGCCATACCATCAGGTCAACAAAGAGGCATCGCGACGGGAGACGCGCCGACAAGCTGTGAAGCATTGTCAAATGCGCTGTTGAGACGAGTGAATGCAGGCAATTGAACGCGTGGATGCGATTAAAAGCGTGGATCCAATCATGGAGGACGGGTCAGGCCAAGCGACCGACGATAAACAGGAGAGGGTACTGTAAGGGATTGTATGGGAGTTGAGAAGTACATACAAATTGGGTGGTGGTGGTGGTGGTGGTGGTTCTTTGCGGTGCGGTCGCGAGTGTTGGAGGAGAGACGATTTTGGGTGAGAGAGGGTGAAGGGCGAGCAAGCAGGCAGAGAGGTGGGAGGTGGGAGTACGTAGAGAGGTAGGTAGGTGGGCGGTCATAAGGACCCCGAACAACCCTTCGCTTAGCGTCAACTGTGATCGCGTGGAATCGCAGCGGCCAGACAAGAAGAGATCGGGACTCCTTCCACTTCCCTTACCTGGGGGTAGTGTCTGCAGGTGCAGGCTCGACCCACGACGGGACGTGATTGGTCCGCGAGCTCAGTGTTTCCCTGCGGGACCGTAACGAGCAACGCCTGCTTTGTGCTGGGCCCTTGGGAATGCTTCCCCAGCCCTCCTCCCCTCCCTCCTCCCTCCACTCCTTGGTGCTGCTGCTCACACGCGTAGACACACACACACACACTCACACACACACACCTCGCTGCGTTCTAGAGCAGTCGCATGAGGACCAGCCAGAAAGTCATCTCCTTTTGGCCAGGCAAGTGTGCTTCATTTCACGTCGAGGAGAGAGGAGTCCATTGATACCCAACACTCCAGGCTTCCCCCCTTGGACGGGCGTTTGGCTGCTCTTTCATGGACCAAGGACGATGGCATGGAAACTTGAACGGTTGCGGTGGGCTGCTGCACTCCGTTTTGGCCGCGCGCTCCTGGGAGCATCGGCTGTGCAGCCATCATCGATCTACCTAGCGACGGTCCCGCTCTCTGCAAGTCACGAGAATTCATCAATCCTCTCCCAGAACCATCAACATCCATCTGATACTGGATCGATCTATATATTGACATCTCAGGGCCCTCCAACAATAAACGCGCTCACATTCAGTTTTGATATCACGTGTTGCTGCTAGATACCGGGGCTAGGCTATTTTGGGCTTAGAGCAGACTCGTGAATCAAAACAAAGACGAAGGTGAAACGCCGCTTCCCTACGATAAGCAGATAACGGTGGTCCACATTTACTTCTTCAGACGACGATCTGTGGCTGAGCTGACTTGTGAGCACTCGCGAAGTCGTTGGCGCTGGTTGAAACGTGATATTCTACAAGGCGTCGTATTTAACATGGAGCATGCTTTTCCCCTCTTCTATCTAAAGAGGACAATCGTCGCGCGATACTTCGTGAGTACCTGCCAAGGTGGATATACCGTGGACCAAATCGACAGAGTGAGAGAGAACAAGGGGAGAACATAAAATTCGAGCTCTATGAGTTTCGACATCTGCCATCCATTTCTTATGTAGAATAGTGTCAATCACCTACAGTTGGACTAAACCCTTTTGATAAGTTGGTAGAGGAATCAACCGAGTCAGTTCCTGGACATAGACGACTGTCATCAGAGTCGATGAATCTGATAAGCCTTTGCTATACCAAGCTTCTTCCTCAGGCCACAGGTCGATGATTTGACTCTACTAACCTGGAAACATGATCATAGGTCCTCAGCTCTGTCATCATCCAACACAATCTCAAGCAACTCCGGATCACGAGCCCAATCCACACCACTACCCACAATTGTGCCACTCGCGGTACCCTTTATGATTCTCCATCTTTGCCTACTCGTCTTCAGATCCGCATCCATCTCGCTCAATTCTCTCTGAAGCTTCTGAGGCATGGTGTCTCTTTTTTGAGTATCGGCCTCCTTGGTTAAGGCAATCATTTGGCTTGCTAAATCTTTATTTTGACGATTTACCTGGATGTGCTCTGCCTCCACTTGGACTAATTCTTTTCTTTTAGACAAAACTCTAGTCGACAAATCAGTCAAAACCAACGACACCGTATCGCGCTTCTCAAGAAGAGGCAATAGATCCCTGCCACCAAGTCAGTGGTGAACAATTGTAATATTACAGAAGACTTACTGTTCTGCTATTGTAGCACTGCTTCCCGAATGTACTGCCTTTAAGATGGGATTTGAAATTAACACATTTTCAATAATTCTATTGCGCAGTTGATAAGCCGTCTTCGCTTGAAGAAGATCTTGTTGTGCCCTCTTGATATCATCCTCGGACACGTCGCCGGGCTCATCTAGACATCGTCAGACGAAGTGGTTCGGAACAACACGTAGTGAGTAATACCTCGTGACAAAGTACCTTGTGACCTCAAAAGCACAATCTCCAATTGCAACTCTTCCATTCGCGCATATAGATCCAAAACGCGCTGCTCCTGAGGCGTGAATAGAGGTAGCTGGTGGTCTCCCAACTGTGTGTTCTCAACTCCCTCCATCGCTTCCACTTGGTCACCTTGTTGTACCATATTGCACTTAATCCAGATCTTCACGCAAAGTCGGGTTCAAATTTGGTACTCTAAGCTCGAGGCCTCAGCAGACGCGTTAATCTTTCATTGAGTACTCTAGACGCGATCCCCGCATTTTTGAAACAAGGCGTGGCTGTGCTGCGGAGCTGTGGCGTCTGGTCGGAACAAGGCCGTCAAGTCTCGCGAAGCGATCTTGACGCCTGCTGTCATGCGACATCAATAACATCAAAACTTTCGCTATCGAGAAGAAGTTCGAGGCTTCGTTGAGGTGTAGATGGAAGAGGCGGGGATGACTCTTCAGGTGTTGCTCGCCCATACGGGCCAGCGAATCCACGCAGATCCTGGCTCGTTTTCTTCGTAAGTCATAACTGAGGCTCAGAAATATGCTTCAGCCATACTGACTTTCATGAAGCTTAGACTCCTTGAAGACTTGGGTTGCGAAAAGTAGTAATGTTTCAGTGCCGAATCAAGTAGCCTTGTCACCGCAAGGGAAGCCTCTTAAGCTTCACATGCTGTCGACAGAAGTGAGCGTCGTTTGCTACCTTGTATGGACTCAACTAACGATACACAGAAGGAAATCTTTATATTCGATCGACAAATAGGACAATCATCATCCCCTACTTCTATTGAGGCCGCCAATATCGGCCTGCCCATGCCCTCGAAATACTCTGCTGCCAAAGCCCCCGACACGATAGCGGACCAAAAAGACCTAGGAGCATGGAAAGATCTGTTCATGGCACGGAGGTCATGGGCTTTGAAGATGGTGGATGACTGCACTGCTATGTCGAATGAGGCACAGGAAAGATACAGCGAGGAGAACATAATTCTTCTTGGGGTCGACGCTGCTATTTACAACTTGGAAAAGCATGTCAAAGCGCTCGATCAAAAGAATGCCGACATCCAGCTTTGGGCGCGGGATATTCAAAAGGAACAAGAGGCGGCTGGCACTGATTGGGATACAGCCGTCGGTAGATTACGTTCATTGCCAGCTACGAACGATATGATCGAGTTCATCACAGGCAGAGTTCCTCGAAAGCAGCGAAGTAGCCCTTCTCTGGAAGACCTTGTCGATCCGGAGGATATTAAGAAGGCTGGAAAGCTCGTCCGCACCATAGCAGCAAGCCTAGACAAGAACAGCGCTGTTCTAGGTACCAAGGTTGACAACGTCTTACAAATGATGGATGGGTTATTCGACAAAGTAGAAAGCGACCCATCGAGGTCCACATTCAGTCGCGCCACAGAGCCTGTCCAATTAATGGAAGATATAGAAGCAATTGCGAAGAAGGTCAGCAGCGATTATGAAAGCGTCTTGGGCTATGCGAATAACTCCAAAGGTGTATCTCAAGCCTCAAGGTCTGCCCTACTCCATACTAAGAACCTTCTCCCAAGTTTGGTGAAAAGAGCTTCAGAAATGGATGTCATTCTACAATCGGCCACTGAAGCGCGTAACGGTATGGCAACAAGATCTCTTGATATCATGCATCAAATTGCCACCTTGACGGGCCTGGTGTCCGAGGCCAATTCACAATTTGCTGGACTTAACCTCGATAGCGATGGATTTGACGCTATCCATATGTTGGGAACTTTAAATTCGTTACCAACGACGTACTCCTCCTTTATAGCTGAAGCTATTCGACGGAGAGAGTGGAATGAAAAGGTCCGTCTAGACTCATCTACCTTGACAAATGAGATTACCACCTTCCAAGATGAGGAGGCGCGTCGTCGTAGAAAATGGCAAAAGTCTATCGGAAATTCTCTGTGGGGTGATAGGGCCGAACAAAACGTTATGGGGCTCGAGGTCAATCTTCATGGTGACGAGGAAGAGTGGCCAAAGGCGTCAAGACAAGATCTAGAAGAGATCTTAGAGATTCTCAAGAGCCAGGATGCTAAATCACAACTTGTCACTAATGTCTCTAAAATCTATACAGAACTTAACAATCCGACAAAACAACAGACCCGGCGTTCAAAGGCTTTCAAGGCTGGTAGCATACATGAAGCTGGCTTAGGTAGAAGTACTCTTTTGGTCCGAGGCGATGACGAATCTTTGCGGGCTGTACAGGAAGAGAAACAGAAGATCGAAATTAAGCTCAAAACGGCTGAAAGTAGGATACGTAGACTGGAAGATCTCGTTCATCGACAAACGCAGATGAATCGAACGTCAATGGGAAACATCTTCCAGCTTCCAGGCCATCCAAGTCCAGATGCACATGTCACTTCAAATCCGCTCGCGTCTCCGCGTCTGCTTGATGACCAATCTCGGAGATCTTCTGTATCATCACGTCGATTTTCTGCTCACCAAGGTGCTGAAGAAAAGGCATTCCAACAGAAACTTTTGTCTGCTGAAGCTGAGACCATCGCCGAACGCGAAAAGTCATCAGGCCTAGAGAAGGAAGTATCTGCCAGAAAAGCTGCAGCAGACAAACTCAAGTCTCAAGTTGATGAAGCTAACACGACTAAGAAGGATCTGCTTCAAAATTTTGATTCTCAACAACGTGAATTTGCTGCTGAGCGCAAATCTCTCGAAGACGAGATCAAGCGTCTCAAGTCAAAGCTGGAAGAGCTTGAGGATGAGATAGAACGCTACCTTGGATCTCGTGAGAATGAGAAAGCCTCTGTAGATGATCGTGCCCGAGAACTTCAGGATGAACTTGACAGAGTGCGAAAGGAGCGTTCAGCCGAAACACAGAAAACACAAGGCCAGGTCGACTTTCTTCGCAACGATGCCAAACTGCAGCGGGAGACGAACGAGACCTTGGAACGGCAGTTGCAAAGGTTGAAGGATGAAAATCGAGAGCTCGTTTCACGAGCTGAGCTGGCCGAACAGACGGCCGACGAGCAACTGCAGATCTTACAAGATGCTTATACTCAGCTTTCCCCTAAATCTCCAATTCCAATGGAGCTACCTGCGCTCGCTGAAGTGGTACTTGGGGTCTCTGGGGATGTTATTGCTGAATTGGAATCTGCAAAGAGCGGTGCCACAATTGCGAGATCCGAACGAGATGATGCACAGAAAGACGTTACAGCATTGAAATCAGAGCTACAGGACATCAAGGAGCAGTCAGAAATTGAGCGTACCGAGGCAGCTCAGCTCCGCGAGACAATAGACGCGGAGAAAGCCAAATTTCTAGCTCTTGAAGGAGAACTGGCAGATGAGCGGGGCCAACTGAGTAGTCTGAGGACTAAAATTCTGGATGGGGAGACTGGTTCTGAAGCACTTCGTGGTCGACTAGAAGAGGAGGAGCGTAAAGTTACTAGCATGTCCGAAGACCTTGCCACTCGACAGTCCAGGATCGGTAGCCTCGAGGAGGAGCTAAGAGCTTTTCAAGAAAAGAACGAATTCGCACAAAACAAGCACGACAAGCTTTCCTCGAGATTTGACTCGAGAACCGATCGAGTCAAGGACCTTTCCACGCGTGTTTACCATCAAAATGACCGTCTCTGTAGACTTTTAGAACGATTGAGCTACTCGATAACTCGAGAGGGTAATACAATGACCATTCAACGGTTGCCAAAGCCCGACAGATCGAATGCCAACGACTCATCAGATCCTGGTAGTTCCATGAGAAAGAGTCTATCAGGCGCCATCACAAGAAAAGCCATGGTTGATAGTGGCGATCTTGACTTACTCTATTGGATGCACAATGATGACCCAGACGATGAGACCAGGAAATACGATGCGTATATCAACGCGATTGGTAATTTTGACGTTGACGCGTTCTGTGAAGTTCTGACGAAGAGGATCAAAGATGTGGAGTACACGGCCAAGAAGTACTCCAGAGACGCTCGTGCCTATCGGGAGAAGTCGCACATGGCTCAAAAAGAAGCACACGAAAAAATTGCTTATAAGCACTTCAAGGAAGGCGACCTCGCTCTTTTCCTTCCCACTCGAAATCAGACCACGGGTGCCTGGGCAGCTTTCAATGTTGGAGCACCTCACTACTTTCTCAGAGAACAAGATTCTCATAAATTGCGAAGTCGAGACTGGTTACTCGCTCGAATTCATAGGATTGAAGACCGTGTAGTTGACTTGTCAAAATCTATGTCAAGTTCGCATGCCAACGCTGGCGATGGTAGATCTCTCGGTGGTGATTCGTTCGAAGATGATAATCCCTTCGAGCTCTCTGATGGTCTTCGATGGTACTTGATCGACGCCACCGAGGAGAAGCCTGGAGCCCCGTCAACTCCAGGTCTAGGTAAAAGCACTGTTGCAAGTGCCCACATCGATGCTACCGGGAGCATTCGCCGTAGTAAAAAGTCATCGAGTGGCGGAGTTGAAGGTATCAACAAGACTCTCAGCAAGAGTCTCGACAGCCGCCGAAGTAGCAGTAATTCCAAGAAGGCACTCCCAATCGCCGCGAGTAGTTTGATCAAGACGGGCTCGACTGCAACGGATACAGCATCTCTGAAAGCAGCTTCTACCACCGGCATACAGTCACCGGGTGAACCTAGTGATGCACAGCTCATCCGACCTGGTAGTAGGCACGAGGAAAACCTTAGTGGAAGTAAGGCACCAGGCTCGGAGGTACGAAATCCGGCAATTGATGATCTGATGGGAGCTTGAACCCCGCTGATCAGGTGGCACAATAGGAGTCTCTAAGAGCAAACGGAACTCCAATAGCTGGCACAAGCCCGTCCAAGAAATCGGTAATTTGGGACTCGCTGTGGTCGCTTGACCTCAGTCTAGAAAGTGGTAAGAATCCAGCCAAGCCGTGATGGCTTTCAATGGGTGGTTCGGAGTTCAAGATAGGTTCATTGCATGGCACCGGACATTAAGGAATACAGGTTATGGTTATAGGAGCATGGGTATATACATATGTGGCTTTCTTTCCCTGTTGGGTTTTTGCATTTTGGTCAGCACCTGCGATGATACCACCTGGCTCCGCGCCTGTGTTTATATGGTTGCATTCTTGGCATTCTTGGATATAAATCTAGAGTAGCTTTCAGAGTGGCACATAAGTAACCTCAAAGAGAATATTCACGATACCTTAGGCTGCCTTTCTTCGTCATCTCGTTGTTGGTGTTGGTTGGTTTTCGCATTTCCCCATTCCTGTTTCCCGTTTTCCGGACTCTGGTTTCCCGGACTCTGGTTTCCCGGATTCTGGGTTCTCATACCACGACGCTTGAACGCTTGAACGCTGAACGCCTTTCCGTAATAGGGACATCCATTTTACTGTTTCACTTCTTCGCGTTGTATGAGAAAACGAAATCCGCGAAACCGGAAATGGGAGATGAGCAACGGAATTTCATTAAACAGAGTGACGAAAACGTAGTTTATAATCAAGGGAAGCTATTTCTGTATTTCCGTCACTACTATTTAAAGGGATTCCATTTGTCATTTCCCATTTCCGGTTTCCCGGATTTCGTTTTCTCGTAACCAGACCTCTGGATACCTTACGCTGAACGGTCTTCCGTAATAGAGGTATCGGTTTCACGGTTTTACCTTTTTGCGTTGAGGGATGAAGAAGAATCTCGGTTCGCGGTTTGCTCTTTCCCCTTTCGTATGGGCCATGATCTGGGAAAGCCCGTTCCACTTTCGAGTCTCCTTTTCCCGTTTACATTTCCCATTTCCTATTTCCTGTTTCTCGCTTACTCCTTGCGAACTCCCTCTGAATGAAATACAATCCGGGTTTGCGGCTTACTCTTTCCCTTTTGTCCAGTCTGTTATGCAGGAAAGCCCTTTCCACGTTTTCACCCTGTAGATCACGACTATTTACCGGGTTTGCGTTTCCCGTTTCCCTTTTCCCTTTTACCCATTTCCGAAATACCGTTACTTAGAGAGGAGATCCTGGTTTGCGACTTCTTGATTCCCGCTTTTGTATGTTTTATGATCTGGGAAAGCGCTTTCCATGCCCTCTATTTATCAATATCATTGTTTACCGGGTTTCCGTTTCTTGTTTACCCCTTTGCGAACTACACTTCAACTGAAAGGAGTCCGAGTTTACAGCTTACTCTTTCCATTCTTACGCGGGTTGTGATTTGGGAAAGAGCTTTCCACGTTTTCGTCCTGTCAATTAGTATTATTAGTTAACGGGTTTTAGTTTCTCGGTTACCCCTTTGGGTGATTCCGTTGAACAAAAGGAATTCGGGTCTCCAACTTACGATTCCCAATCAACAGTTTTCCGAATTACGAGTTCTATAGTGTAGGAAGCTCTATCCACGTGTTTGCCGTATAACTTATAATTCTTTGCCGGGTTTGCGTTTCCCCTGTCTTGTTACTCGTTTCCCTCTTTTCGAGCTCCCTTTGAATAGACTAGTGCCCGGGCTTATAGCTTGCGTTTTCTTGTATTATGCATTCTATGATCTGGGAAAGCGTTTCCCATGTTATAGACGTGTGACTTACGACTGTTCAACGGAAGTCAGTTTCTCATTACCCATTTCCCCCTTCAAGAACCTCCGTTAAATTCCTCCCTTGATCTCACAACAGTCTCTTCAACCCCTCGAGGGTCTTCTGAAAACGATCTAGGATCCTCTTTCCCGTTTCACGAGACTCCCTGTCCTGGAAAGTTCGTTCCACCGTATCGGTCAGTGATACTTTGAAGGGTTCTCGTTTCCCGATTGCCCTTTCTCCGATTCCTGTATACTGTTCTAGTAATTCCATTGATTTGCTATTCAATATTGTGCTGTCTTGAGATAGACACAGACGTCAATTATACGGTTTTCCGATTCAGTAGATCCAGTCCTGTTGTCGGTCATGGCGTTGTCGGATTTCACATATGTTCGTACAATCACTTTGTACTGGGTCTTGAAACTTAGATTTCCGCCACGCAGCGTTGTCTGTTGAATCCGGCGATATGAAGCTTTAGCCTATCTTTGTGCGGTCTTGGAGGATACCTGGCAGAAGCGAGTGATTCATTCCTTACAACCCGCTTACGCGACCGCGAAGCAGTGAATACAAAGTCAACAGGCCTAGCGTGGAGAGGGACGGTTTTGTTACACGTCGCAAAAGTGGTATAAGGGCCATAACCCTCCTATGCCCTAATCAACTATATATAACACTAAGTGCTAAGTGTAGGCTGCCAGCGTGGAATGTTGTATCTGTGTGTATTAGGGTAGGAGGGGGATATAGCCCTTATACCACTTTTGCGATGGGCAACAAAAGTTATTAGAAGGGGGGAGGGAGCAGGGAATTCACTGCTAGGGGAGGGAAGGTGAAGAAATGAGGAGGTGAGGCAATAAAGAGGATAGGAGAAGGAAAAGTTTCCCTCGTCACGTCTCTCAGAATTTCGACCTCGACTCTAAGCAGAGAGACGAGAGTATTGACTTCACCAAGTGCTTGTCTTCCAGTTCCGGCTCTCTTCATGCAACGGATTTGTACAGCTACCATCCAAGTCCGAGAACAGACGTTACTATTGTCTTGGTCTGCGTGTAGACGGCTTTTCAGTCTACCTTGTGTCAAAGTACCTGCCCCTTGGATTTTCTTCACTGAACTATTTCGTTGTAACGACTTCCTGGTACTTCAAGTCCACGAAGGCATCCTGTCGGGCGGGAGATAAGAGCCCACTCGTTGATCGATACTTACCTATGGAGTTAGACAAGGAGGTGTTAAGCAGTCGCCGTTTCAAGGAGGGGGAGGGCGCGATCAACTGAAAGGACGAGGCGAGGGAGGGCAGATGTACTGTGCCGTCTATAGGATCTTACACTTCATGAATTCTGCAGGAAAAAGAATTATCAATCTACAACAAGCGCATTGGTCTGTATCGAGGAAGACGACTGCACCTACCAATGACAGAATTCACAAGTACAAACAAAGACTTCGGACATGAAACCCTTCATATTATTGTGCATGGATGCTTTTGTCGTTGTACTAAAGTTTCGATTCTTACATAACCTGTATATGTAGCTACAACTCCCCAACGCCAGTACCCCTTGTCTGAATGGTAGCTTACTTGAGTCATTCAACCTTCCATGACCTCATCCTCAACAACGGCTTTTCCGTCACCCCATAATCCCTCGAGCTTGAACTCCGCTGCCCACTCGGTGACGATCTCTTTCTGGTCACCTGTTGCGGCCGCACCCGTTCCGTCAACAGCTAGCTTCGAGGAGTCGGCGACAGCGAGAACAGGTGCGTCCATCCAACCTTGAATTCTGCCGTCTCTCCAATCGGTAATGACTGTGGTCGCAGCACTAGAAATATTGGGTACACCCCCCTTTCCGAGACGTCCTCTTCTTCTCGCAACCTGGACAAGGAAGTCTGTGGTAGGATCACCATTGGTAGTGATCAGTGGTGGAAGACCGTAGACATCCATTAATTTCGAGATCATGCCTGCGGATGCATTAAGACGTTTGAGAAGTAATACGACAGCTGGAATTGGATCTTCGATTTGCTTTGGTGGGATGGCATTGAGCAGAACAAGTCGTGCTTGCTCTTCTATTTTGCTAGCCTTTGAAGACGATGCGTCGAGGGAGGAGGGGAAGACAATACCCGGAGAGTCGAGCAATTTTAATTTACTGTCTATCTTCACTTCTCGTAGAGCTGTCGTGACACCTGCTTCAGCACCGACTGGGCAGGCTGCTCCAGCACCACCAAGCCGAGATGTCAAGGCATTGATAACTGAAGACTTTCCCACATTAGGGTACCCAATGACCCCGACTGAAATGGCGCGCTTGAGTTGTTTTGCTGCGGCGAAAGATTTGAGAGCTTTGAAGAGAGTTTGAGAAGTGCTTTGAACGGTGAGTTGTTTGTGGTTGAAGGTATGCGCATTTGGTGCTGGGCCTGAAGCTCGTAGAGGTATCGTAGGAAAGTACCTGCGAAGATGGAGAAGCCAGTTCTTGAGAACCGGAGCGGGGATGAGATCGATTTTGTTAAGGATTAGAATGAGTCGTTTCCCCCCACTCGCGGCGGCCATAACCTGTCTCTCGACTTCTTTCGATCGCGTCCCTTCTGGATCGCGAGCATCGAGAACGTACAGAACAACATCGGCTTGGTCGACAACCTGTTTGAACACTTTGTCGAAGGCTTTTCGAGATCCATCTTTTCGCGTCGGGAGGCTAGAAAGCTCGACATCACCAGCTTCCGACCCCGAGGCCGAATCGTCGTCTTCGTCCATCTCGTCTCCGCTCTCAACATCATCCTCATACTCTGCGGCTGCGGCACGAGCACTCGCAAGAAGAGCTGCCATGGGATTCGCATCCTCGTCCTCATCGTCCATCTCCATCTCCATATTCTCGATCTCCTCCTCGTCAACGCCCTCCATCCTCGCCTCCACTTCTCTCTCGACCTGTTCTCCAGTTTTCGTAGCCTTCGCATCTTTGGCATCTGCCCTCCTCTTTGCAGCGTCTTCTGCTTTCCTCACCCTAGCCTGCTCAATTTCTGCCAAGATCTTGTCTTTATACGGGAACAGATTGGGAATTCCAGGGTCCTTCTTCAGTTTTGACCGCCATTCTGGGTTTGATTTTGCGGCCTTCCGGGCCTTTCTTTGCTTTGCGGAAGAGGCTTTCTCGATTTTATTGCGAAGTCGCACGGGTACGCGCTTGCTTTTTGGCTCTGCAAACATCTAGTTAGCATATTTGGGGCGCATATGTAATTCTTCTACTAACTCCCAGGCTTGTTTCCTGCCATTATGAACGATGGCGGAGATGTAGTGGAGGAGGGGCTTAAAACGAGGTGGGATTTCCTTATCGACCATAAATCAACTTTTTTTTGCACCGTTATCAGTAGCGAAGCTTCAGTGTGGCGTAGGAGCTAGCGGAGACCCAAATCCAGCACACCGTGGCGGCTGGTGGAGCCAATAGGAGAATGATCCGATTTTGCGCCGACTCCGCATAACACTTCCTTCCTCCCCGAGCCAGACCACCTGGGCACCACCCCATGCCACTCCACCTCAAAGCAAACCCCTTCGACCCATTCAAAACTTACTACAGTAGCACTTTCTTGTATATAAGTCATACTGAAACACCCACCACTTTTCTTCATCATCTCAGAAACATTTCTAGATGCTCCACCCTTCCAGGCGATCGCCGCATTTAGTACATCCAAAAGTTTTGTTGCAAATCGTGCTCGCTCGAGGAGAATCCCGCCAAAAACGACGGGGTCTGCCACGCTCGCCAATTTTTGGACACAACACCACCACCACCCCACCTTTTCGAGCACAACAACTTGCATTCTATAGCTCTCGACGTCTACAATAACCCTTGCTATTGCTTTTATCCTTAGGCCTGCAGAATGGGGTCAAAAGCTGCATCTTACTCTCTACCACCTCAAAAGGTCACTTTTGCAGGCTTATTATTTGATATGGATGGTACCATTATCGATTCAACGCCTGCAGTGGTCAAGCATTGGGAGACGTAGGTTCACAAAGCTTGGTTTATTAGTTATTGGGGTCTAATCTCTTTTCACAGGATCGGTAAAGAGTTAGGCGTTGACCCCAAGGTTATTCTCGAGACCTCACACGGTCGACGCAGCATCGATGTTCTAA
The DNA here is from genome assembly GCA_003988945.1 of Chaetoscypha palmicola. Taxonomy (NCBI): domain Eukaryota; kingdom Fungi; phylum Ascomycota; class Leotiomycetes; order Helotiales; family Helotiaceae; genus Chaetoscypha; species Chaetoscypha palmicola. The sequence goes on along the minus strand of QYAH01000014.1, from coordinate 16,495 downwards.
AGCTGCTTAGTCCGGAAAGAGCTAATTGGGAATGTATGTCCCCCAAAACTCCAATTCTCCTACCTATTCGATCCTATACACCTCGTCAGGAATGCATACGATAGTCTCGTATTCATCCAGCTGCTTTTCGATATCTTGTTTTTTTGACTTTGTTCGGCTCCTCAGCCGTTAATGGGGGGCCAGTTGGGGGCCTCACGGCGAAAAGCGGGATACGAAGGAGCCGTGAAACTTCTCGTCTTCTACGGCGAGATAGACGAAATCATTTCTCGTGAGCTGAGATTACTAGGAGATCTTGTCTCCGAATAGTTGAGAGCGTGCACTCGTGATACTAGTGGTTGAGCGACAAGCGTGTGCGGTATCTATTTCGACTTGTGGGGGCTAACACACATTCTTTCCACCTAGACATCAAACACATGGAAGGTCTGCTTCCGAAACTTCACGGGGGAGATGCAGTGGAAATACCGGGGGCGAGGGCCCTATTGGGCTCTATTACTTCGAGTAAAGCTCCATGGGCCATAGTCACTTCAGGCACAACACCACTTGTCAGTGGATGGCTTGATGTCCTCAAGTAAGAAAACTCGATCCTTGATTTACGATGCCCAATTGCACCCTTGTCCAACCAACGCCCCGAGACATCTCTTTTCTCTTCTCGAGGCCTATAAAGTCGCCTAGCTGCAATTCGACAGCTGTTAGCTGACTGGACGTCTAGGCTGCCGCAACCAGAACACATGGTAGTTGCTGAAGATGTGGAGAATGGGAAGCCAGATCCTAGCTGTTATATCATGGGGAGGGGTAAGTTGGGGTTGCAAAGTGACGCTCAAGTTCTAGTCCTCGAAGACAGCCCTGCCGGTATTCGTGCTGGTAAGGCGGCGGGCTGTAAAGTTTTGGGGGTCGTCACCTCACATACTGTTGAGCAGGTACTTGCATCCGAACCCGACTGGATCGTCAAGGATCTCAAAAGTGTGAAGATGGTGGGGTATGAGAAGGGAGGGGTTGAACTGGAGATCTCGGATGCTCTTGATGTCAAGTCATTGGCTTGATCGGTTATGTAGGTCTGAGATGCCACTGACATTTGCATTATAGCCTCGAAATAGAATCGGCATAGAATTACACCATTTCACCATCCTCAACATTGCACACAAAGGGTAGTGGGGAACGTGTCCAGGTTTTCAGACAGCGAATACGATATAAAATACTCAGGCAACAGCTCATCAAGTTCAGCAAGCCTCTTTCACAGATTCCCCACTTCACCGCAGAATTCTAGGTGCTTGAGTTCTTCGACGTGCATTTCCAAGGGTTCTTATGTGATCTCCACGGACTAATGACAGTAGATACCCAGGAACCGGCTGAGCCAACCTGACAAGGTGCAACTAACAAATGGCGGCACTTCCAGCACAGCATCTCGCCAATTTCTACTTAGGGGCGTTTATCCGATGATCTGTTGACGGCGAATAGGATTTGTCAATTCGGACAACCTCACCGCCAGCCGAACCACCTACACCTGCAAGCACAGCAAACGCACGCCTCCTCCGACCACCTCGATGCATCTATTGATAGAGAGCGACAGAGTATCCTCGAAGATGTATCTCTCAATACCTTCCTGCGATGGTACAGTACATGATCCCATCAAATCCCATACATTCCATCGTATCCCACCGCACAGACCGAGCTGGTCGATCTTGCCCGGATTTACCGGCCCCTGCTGCCCATCCTACGAAGACATCCCCGCCTTCCGCTTCCTTTCCGAATATCTACTTTCGATGATCTTGGTAGAGGGTAGTATCTGTGATTTTTGACGTGGGGTGGCATCCAAAGATCAAACAGTGTTGCCATATGGCTATTCTGGCGACACGTTGAGGATGTTCTGCAGACCCCTTCCCCTGGAGGCTAAGCGTTTTGCACCAAGTAGTGCTTAGAGACTACCAATATGTCCGAGAAACATTCCGTGTGGTGTATCTCGAGATCCGGTGTTGCGGCTCTCGATTTATAATACCTGAGAGCTGACGGGCAATGTGGGCGAGCCTCAAGCGAGGACAAACACTTCATTATTTACATGCCAGAGACTCGATCCCTTACCTCACTGAATACGCACAAGCGGTATTTGCAACAGGAAGTCTGGTAGTTATTTCGTGGACGACCAGCAATGGTCAGCTCCTAACTATAACCATACCCAATAAGCTACCTTGCCACTTCTTCGGCATCAACCCTTCGCACAAGCTTTCATCCAATACCCTATTACGTCATCCATATTACCTGCAAAGATGGCTCATTCTTTTTCCATGAGTTTTTCTTATCAGTATTAGATTTAGATAACCTAGTTCAGGGCGAAACAACACTTACCGCCTCATAATGCCACCTAATACACTCGAACCCTCTCAGATTTAACGTATCTCTTAAGATTAAAATTACAAAGGCTACACTTCTACTTCTGAATTTCAGACATGACAGATAGGTAAATCCACATTCAGTGGAATACGTGCATTTTACCACGACTATCATGAAAGCTCCTTCGCTTAATCTTATGCTACATCTCTTACTTTGCAGTACGGTTCGTTTTTGGGACCTTTTCGCTTTGACCTCTTGAAAGATATGTGTGGGTACTATTATGGGTACTATCATGGGTATATAGTCACCTATACCAGGTATTTACACTCATACTACTATGCACAAACGTTGAATTGTCAAAGCGCATCTTACGCTTGGTTTTTGACCGTACTGCAAAGTAAGAGATATCTGATAGAGTATCTTCCAGTTCCCAAGACTTTCGGCGTCGTAAAATGTGCCTGGTATCTTAAGACTTAAGAGACGTTACTTGTTATACTCTCTACTCTATTGAGTAGTTCGCGCATGTTTCAGCTGCATTAGCTTTAAGTTGAACAGAGAACAGGAGAATAGAGGGAAAAGCTATAGACCGTAGGAGTGGTGGACATTGAATCAAGGAGAGAGCACTTGATCGAAGTGTTATAGGGGAGAAAAGTTTCGAGCGTAAGGTAAGGTAGGGTATATCATAAACGCGATCTTAGTCTACCATCATCGGACTTGTTTCATCTGATTGTCGGTATCCAAACATAGATCAGATCATTCATGTTAATATCCACCCGCCTATGAGTGTACTGCCAGTTCTTGAACACTTTACACCTGAGACGAGCTGGTGGTTTTTATATCAACGATTGATCGGAAGCACATGGCGTGGGAGATAGATACAAAGGAGATTCGTAGTTTTATTGGTCAACTAAGAATGTACCATAAACACATTTTGCTTTTAGAATTTGCATTCTATCCCCAAGCCCATGCAACCACCCATCCATCTCACACCAATGCACGAATTCAAATTCATCACACCCATCATCATCCCCCCTTCCCCGCTAAAAGCCCCTCAAACCTCATTACTAGGATACTCCACCTTGCTCGTCGCATTAAACTCCTCCTTAATACTCCTCATACTAACAAACCGTCCCAAAATATTAATACTCCCCGCCTTATCATTCGTGCCACTCGCTCTCGCGCCTCCAAACGGCTGCTGTCCCACCACCGCCCCCGTACTCTTACAATTAACGTAGAAATTGCCCGCCGAATTGCGCAGGGCGTCTTCGGCGTAGCGGATCACGGCGCGGTCGGAGGCGAAGATGGAGCCTGTGAGGCCGTACGCGGATGTGGAATCGACGACGCGGCAGATAGATGTGAAGGCGTCCACGGGGGAAGAGGTGTCGTCGTAGATGTGGATTGTGAGGATGGGGCCGAAGAGTTCGGTGGAGAGGAGGGGGTGGGATGGGTTTGTGGTGGAGTAGATGGTGGGATGGATGAAGTAGCCGGTTGACTTGTCGTGTTTTCCACCGACTAGGAGTTCTAATTCCTTATCGTTCTTTGCGTCGTCGATGACGCCCGAGAGTTTCGCGAATGAGCCTTCATGGATTACTGGACCGATAAAGTTCTTGTGGTCTGTTGGGACGCCGATGGAGAGCGCTGAGGTTTCCGCGATGAGTTTCTCCTTGAACGCTGGCCAGATGGACTTTGGTACATATGCTCGGGACGTGGCGCTGCATTTCTGTCCTTGATACTCGAATGCTCCACGGACAGTTTGGATAGCTGCGTTTTCAACATCGGCCGAAGAGTGAATGAGGTGGAAATTCTTCCCTCCAGTCTCCCCAACGATACGTGGGTATCCGATGTATTTACCCTCCGCGACGCCATTTGCAATCTGTCCATAGAGTTTTCGGAACACGGCCGTGCTTCCGGTGTAGTGAAGAGCAGCGAGCTGTTTATGCGCAAGCACAACTTTTGTAACTTCCTCTGGATTTCCAGGGACCCATTGAATGACATCCTTGGGAAGTCCAGCCTCGAGAAGGATATTGTAAAGTAACCAGTTAGACGCAATGGCCGAATCCGAAGGTTTCCAAACCACTACATTCCCCATCAATGCCGGCGCACCAGGTAAGTTTCCCCCAATCGCAGTGAAATTGAACGGCGTAACAGCATACACGAATCCCTCCAGTGGTCGATACTCAACTCTATTCCAAACGCCAGGCGAATTATGAGCTGGCTGCTGAGCATACAACTCCTCCGCGTACTGAACGTTAAATCTCAAGAAATCCACTAGCTCAGCCGCAGAGTCGATCTCAGCTTGCCAAGCGTTCTTACCTTGTCCTAGCATCGTCGCGGCCATGATTTCATATCTGTATTTTCCTGCGATGAGGTCTGCGGCTTTGAGGAAGATGGCTGCGCGGTCGGAGAAGGGGAGGGATTCCCAGGCTGGTTTTGCAGCGAGGGCTGCTTCGATGGCGGACGATACATCCGAGGGAGAGGCATTGGAGTAGGAGGCTATGGTTGAGGAGTGATTAGAAGGATTTTGTTGAGAGGAGATTTTGCTTGTTTTGATCTATAATTCATTCCCAGCGTCAGTGTACTGTTCTTGCAATTGGCATTGGCATGGAGATGAAGTTACCTCTTTCCCACCAACAACAATCGGCACTTCCAGCGGAATTTTGTTCTGCAAGTTCTCCAGAGCTCGAGTCAATCCCTCTCGTTGAGCAGAACCTTTGGCATAATGATGCTATTCCCCACCCCTCATCAGCTATCAAGGTCTCAGCACCAGGTAAGCTCAAGTAAACAACTCACATTCGGCTCATTGACAACCTTTGGGATCTTAAAGCTCGCAATGGTAGACATCTTCGCTCTGCTACCTATGCAGCCCTGCTTCGTATTACGGACTATTGAAATCCGAATCTGTGATATCGGTCTCGCAGCAGAAATGGCGGGGTTCTTCCCAACCAGGCGCAACCTGCCCATGCAAAGCTGTTTAGCAGCCATCCTGTCTTTCACACTTCGACCACAAAAAGCACACACACAACGCAAAGAAAAAACGATTTCAAGTAAAGCAAATGTGTCTGCGTACCTCTCAAGAAGCAAAACCCGGAAACGGAGCTCGGTAATGTAGCATTCGTTATCTCTGGAATACTGGCTATCTCATCCACTTTTGAAGGATCGTATGTCGTAGCTGGTCCGCTTTGAAGCGGCATAAGAGAGGGGTCGCGATCCACACACGAAGTCATTCTGTGGGGAAAGCCCTGCTTGCCTTTGCCAAGACAGCGAGGTCGCTCTCTATTCAGCTGCTTAAGTGATCATTGGCACGGGCCTGAGACTGGTCCGTGCCCTACATACCTCCGTAAAGTTTCCATTCCAGGTTACTCCGTACAGCTGGAGACAGCGGTGATAGGGTGAGTACTAATCAAAGAAGACCGAACGAACAATTCCAACTCACCAGCAGAACCCCAAACTAGGATTACTTACTCGCTCCCTTATAATCAAGTATGTCTCTCAACTATTCCCGTTATACAGTACCAAACCCATCTCTCGAACCCCCCTTCCCTCCCCTCTCTTTCCTTCAGCAAAAAAAAGCAACAATAACAAAGCACTTCCGGGTACCTGAGCAGAGCAAGACACACGGGATCTCTCGGAATATTGTGCAACCAAATACAGTCCAGCTGAAGCCGAACCCAGCCGTGTCGGCTGTGATTTGGCTTTCGTACCTGGCCTGGCCTAGGCCGGCCGATGACGGCCACAGACGATCCAGCCCTACGCTACGGACCTCATATCCTAGTGGCCACACCACCAGTATCTAAGGCACCTTAGGTGCTTACTAAGTACTCAGTCGCATAGTGCTTACCGTAGACCACGAGCCTGCTTCTCGATGGAGAAAGGAAGTAAAATGGAAATGGAAATGGAAATGGGAGCTCGACGTTTTCATGTACGGAGTAGTCTATGGTACACAAATTGGTGTTCTAGTTGACCACTGCATGAATGCATGCATTTGTACTCTAATCGGTGCGCAAATATGATTGCTTGTACGGAGTACACTTGGAGGATTTAGAGCGATATGCAGCGACTTGAATTTAAGTTTATGCAGGAACGTTGGTTGATAAGATATATTTTGGTATTCAAGAACGTCTATTTCGCAAGAACCGCTTTACGGCGTAAACCCATGAAGCCGTCCGTTTGCAACTCAAAGCATACCCATATATCGATATATTGCGCTTCAGAGATGTGATCGATGTCATCATCGATACATCCTAAGGGTCTCATGCCCATCGACACCTAAAATACTGCCGTCACCCGACTTTTCCTTCGTCAACCTTTTCCATCCACCATCACACCATGCCCATCAATACATGAACGATTTCCGCCACCAAACTTCATCTTGATAATCCATTCCTATCCGCCATTACAGACGCCCGAACCATTTGATCAATATAAACCAACACAGATAACAGGAAAAAATCTAAGGAGTTGACATAGTAAAATAAAACAGCTTCTAGCAACATGATATCCTCATAGTTCTTGTCTGTCCATCGTTCTGGCTCCACCCCACCCCCTATCATAAACATCAAGACAAATGACAATGGCGAATTGTCATATTATTACATTATTAAGTGAGTGTCGGTAGCCAATCAATGACAGATAATGCAGACAACCGCAGAACATGCTAGCAATTCAAAAGTATTGTTACAGGTGACGATGTCTCCTTCGACTGTTTTCGCCGGGTATACGTCCAAAAAGTGGGTGAAAGGACCAGTGCAAAACTCCATAATTCAATGCGTTCTTATTTCGCTTTTCTTATTTCTCTTGAAAGTCGGCCGACGTCATATTTGAGAACGAAAAGTTCCGTTGAAGTGGGGCTGGCGAGGACGTTACAGGGTAGTGACCCTGGGAATCCGGGAAAGAATATGCTGCATTGTTTTGTGTGGCGAGGAAAAAAGGGGGAGAGCCATTTTGGAACTGAGGGGAGCCACCGTCCTGGTCATGAAAAAACGGGAGACTATTCATTTGACCGAAAGCTGGAGAAGCTGGTTGACTCATGCCTCCCAAGTACGAAGGATACTGCATTTGCGGTCGTGGCATTGGTAATTCCGCGAAATGTTCATGAGCTGGGGTGTATTGTGGTTCGTCGGGGACCTCGTAAGCCCATTCCTTGTCGTTGAGGCCGGTGCTGGAGAGAGGAGGCCAGCCACTGCCACCTAGAGCGAATTGAGGTGACTCTGGGGGCGAAGGATCAATCTTACCACCCTGCCCGGAGGTGAAGTAACTAGAAGCTCCTGCGTTGGACATGAAGCCTGTGTTTTGGTCCAGAGGTAATGTATGTCTCGAACCTTCGCTTTGGCCTGGTGCCCTCCGTGGTGAGTTTGGGGTCGGTGGGGCGAGGTTATTATTGAAGAGCTTGCTGTTGTAGCTCATCAGATCTCCAGCCTTACCAGCAAAAGACCCAAAATTGATTGGAGATCGTTGTGACGACTCAATACTAGGCTTGTTGATGCGTCCTGAAAGAACATTCCCAGAAGCTCGGTTGCCCAGCGATGCCATGCGTCGCATTGGATCTGGTCTAAGCGGGCTTCCCATGGCAGGTCGACATAGTTGAGCTTCGGGAACTAAAGCTGCAGGCTTCACTTGAACTTTCTTTCGACGAGAAGCGATATCCATAGGTGCTGGCGCCTTGAATGTAAGGGAAGGAGCTGGTGGATCGAGGTTGGTGTCGTGCGGAATAAGAACGTCACTGCTGTCATCTGAATTTTGCCCATCGACCAAATTTTGATCAAGAGATACCATCGGGTCTAAGTTCACCGGAAGAAGTTCCGAAGGGAATTGTGTGAGGCCTGGAAACATGGATATGACGCTAGAATCATTGGAGTCGGATGGCCCTTGGTAGATGTTTGACATTGGTGGTTGATGCGTGGCAGTAATGGGCGAAGCTTGGACTTCGGTGCTCGAGTCGCTTGATATGTACATATTGGAGTCCGATGGGCCTGGGTAGATGTTTGACATTGGTGGTTGGTTTGTTGTGATTGTGGGCGAATCCTGAATTCCAATGCTCGATCGAGGTGATTCGTAAAGATTGTCAGGAAAGGTGGAATAGAAAGAAGCAGGATCGGCTTGGGTATCAACCGCTTGGGGAGCGGGAAATTGTGCACGATCTTCGCTGGGCTCGTAAAAGGTTGCATTACCCAACGGTAAACAATCCCCTGGCGGGAAATAACCGTTATCCTGGAAATTGTGGAAATTCTGTTGAGATGATTGAGCAGCTGCTACTGTTCGTTGGAGGGATTCCTGGCTGGCCGCCGATGGATCGCTGTACTGCGGATTATATGGAGATACTGGGGGTGCTGGACCGGACACGAGCTGTGGCTGCATCTCCGAGTAATGAGCATCATCGATGAAGTCGGAGGGCGATGCCGAGTCGGAAAATCCCAAAGCTTCTTGTGCCTTTTCAGCTTCATAGCCTGCCAGCTTTTTCTCATGCTTGCGTTTCGCACGTCGATTCTGAAACCAATTCTGAAAATTGTCAGCAGCATTCCTGCGTATCGTTATGGATACATACATTGATGCGAGGCAAGTCCACTCCCATCTCTTCTGCGAAACCCCGCTTGACTTGCGTTGTCGGCTTTGGATTCTTTTGGAACTCTCGCTCGAGGATATCTACTTCGTCCTTTCCTAGACGAGGCTTTGTCTCGTTGGGTTTTGCGGTTGGCAGTGCCATGATTTGCGCATTTTGTTGAGCGATAGCGTAATTATGCATATGCGCGTCGAAGTGGGAGAGGACTTGGTGGTTCATATGCTCATGCTGATAAGGATAGGAAAGGTCTAAAAAACCCATGGTCGTCATAATTCGAAGGCAAGAGCGACTTTCAGGTACGCCCGCTACTAAGAAATCCAGGTTCTGCCAAGAAACCCAAAGAGTCCCACACGAGCAGTCCTTGACGGTCAATTATTGGCGCTACCGCCTTTTCCGAGTTATTCGGTTGTATTAGATCAAGCTCAAAGGTCAAAAGAGCTTCGGATAGTGATGTCTTTTGGTAGGATCAGTGAGCCTTGTGGAGGAGCTGAGAGGAGAAGTTAATTCGTCCTGGTCGGCGTTTGAACGGTCGAGATTCGAAGATTGTGGGGAAGGAGATCGCGTTCGAAATCGAAGCAAGTCGTAGAGCTGGGTAAAATGGTCTCAATTGAGAGTATTAGGTGTTGAGATACTAATTAACGTGACTCGTCGGTCCAAGGCAAAGCGAACGCAACGATAATGTGGATGAGAAGATGTTGGTTATGTGTACTAGCGATCGAAAGTCGAAGATGGAGAATCGGCGGAGAGGTAGGTAGAACGAACGGCGAGGTGGATGTTTCCAGATTACGGCGAGACTGGAAAAGGACGAATGGCGGACAACAATCAAAGCAGACGCGGATTGCAACAAACAATCGTTTGAGTTGACGATAGTTTGGTGAGATCTGGAAAGGCTGTAAAGCGAGGCAAGAGGAACGAAGGACGAGAGGATGCTGATGCTAATGGCGGCGAGGATGAAACTGACGCGGATGGTATTAAGGTAAGTGCGAAGATGATAAGTTAAAGGAGAAGAAGCCAAAGGAGTGAGGGTGAGGCACACGGAAGTGTGGGTGTGGAGTGGGCGTGGTGGTTGTTGTTGTGTGTGTGTGTGTGTCGAAGAAGGGTGAAGGAGGGTGGTGAGGGCGAGAGACGGAGGATTGAGGTGAGCACGGAGGAGCGTACCTGGGTCAGTGTGTAGGTCGGTGTGTACGAAGTAGGAGGAGGTACTTTGAAGTAGGTACTGTACGGTACGGGAAGTGAGGTGATTGGGAGGAGCTTACTCCGGGGAGGGAGCGCTTGAGGATTTGGCGGGAGATCTGTGGCGGACAGGCGGTACAGTACTTTACGAAGTAGGTGTGTTTCTTGATCCCGGGCGTCAACTCACGGGCATATCCAGGTGAAGTGGCTCCTCGCAATTTGGCGCAAGCGGGTGGGTATGAAGTAGAAGTAGTACTGTACGAAGTATCTAAGACCGTAAATGAGGCGTAGTGGGATATGATACTGTAGATACTTCAAAGTACCGTAGTAGGAGGTAGATGCCCGTGGGTTTGCGAGAGCTAGAGGGTGGGAGCCCTGGAGAGGACTGCGAGAAGTGATGCACTGATGGAGCTTTGGAAGCCGCGTAGCGAGAGATTAGAAGAGCACGATGGGAGAGGGAGCCTTTCACTTCAAGGGCAACATCAAAGTCAAAGGGGAAGAGGGGGTTGTGTATGAAGTATCTATGGTTTTCCGATCCATGGGCTTCCAATTGGAAATCCGAGGTGTTTTCCTGAGCCCCTTGAGCCTTTGAGCCCTTCATGGATGATGGATTCCAAGACCCATGAACATCTCCTTCTCCCTCTCCTCAGGGCTCTCAAAGTGCAGACAGAGTGCAAGGGCAGACGCAGCCAGGTGCAGATGTCCGGGTGCGTGTGGCTTGGCCGGGGACTACTTGAAGTACTTGAAGTACTCCGTACACCTGCAGGTGCGCACCACCCTACCGTATCCTACTTCTACGAAGTACGAGCTACTTTCTCCGTACTCCGTACAGTACGCGGGAGGTGAGCATTTCAAGGCCCTGTTTCTGCTACCTCTACGGAGTACTTCGAAGTACTGTACTTCGTACATCCATGGACGATGGGATGGATGCTGTGAAGTACGGCGTCCGGATTATCAGACAAAGCTGCCCTGCCCTGCCCTGCCCACTTACAGTACTTCGAAGTACTGTACTCCGTACTTCGTAAAAGACGCCGCTCGCACTCCTCCACACCTGCACCCCCTGACTGGCTCCAGGAGAGCAAGGGTAAGGCCAAGGCCAAGACCAAGGGCGATGACAGATGCAGCGGTTCAGCGCGTGGTATCCCTGAGGCTCGCCGCCTCTGAATCCTGCCCCAGCTGTGGTCCGAACCTTTGAAAGTGTCGAGCGTGTGCCGGTCTGCTCGTACAGTATCATAAGAAGTACAGTACAGTATCCGTACAGTACTAGCTGGTGCTAGCTCCAGTCGACTCTATCCAAGAATTGAATTAGTACTACTTACTCACTTACGTTCCTCCGTACAGTATCTACGTTTTCCGTACAAATCCACGGCTAGAATAATTGACCCTTCCCACGCCCGTTGCCGATATCCTACCCCTCAGATACAACTCTGTATCTTGCCCCCAATGTCAACTGCATACCTAGGTATCTACCCGACACAAGAGGTAGTTGGGTTGGTACTGTACTAGACTCCGAGCCTCGAGAAGGTGTGGTGGTGTGGTGTTCCGCGATGTTCGGTCTGCTGTGTGCCACCAACCTCCTCTTCTGCCACCTTTTGCATCCCCATGTCCACGGAATGAAGTACTATCCTCCGCAAAGTACAATTACAGTACTCCGTACTGTACTTGTACAATCCACGTACCTGCTGATCTGGTGCCTGCGGCCCGTCCTAAACTCTACTTCAACCTACCTGACCCCACGTGCCTAGCTGTCTAGCTGCCTAACTAGCTATGTAGGTGTCGTATTGATCATTATCGCCTGCATTACTGTACCTACTTGAAGAAGTAGGTATTATTCTCTGGTGTTGCCCAGCTTTGTCGGTTGTAAAGTCACTCCTCGAGCACAACGAGAGCACCCGGCCGTCGCTGTCCGCCCGCTTGCAGATGTGCGGCGGTGCAGACTCCAGAGCGGCCCCTTGAACACGGGTCTGGTGTAAAATCTCCTGCTTCGCTGATAGGCTGTTCACGCCATTGCCGCCGCATAGGACTGGAGAGGCGAGAAAGTGAGACTTTCTGCGAAGTGATAGAACTGATGTCTCGATTTGACGCACTAAAGGCACCTCCGAGATACTCAAGTCGTGAAGGTCTCTCCCTTTTAAGGATCGACGTAACTGCTGTGGTTGACCAGTTGCCCTTCCTCCAGAGGCTACCTGCCATTTGCCGGTAGGAATTACAAGTGAATTACAAGTGGTGATAGACGGTGTCAACCCGCGCTTGATCATCGACTACTTAGCGTTCCTAGAGTTCTACTACCAACCAGCCGGCTTGAGAGATGAGTTTAATTAGTGGCTCAGTAACCCCCATCATCCGCCTCTTTTGCCCTTTGGCCTGCACCGCGCACTGCACGTCGACACTGGCTGCAGGATGGGGTGGATCACACCACCTCGCTGCTCAGGTACGCACAGGGTTGCTGGTCCAGAAGGCCACCACTTGGTGAGCCGAGGAGGAAAATCACATCAAAAAACCACAGCAGAAGCTCGTTGTCGCTCGACTCTTTCTCCTTCCGATCGGGAACTAGCAGCCGTCCTAAGCACGTTGAAGGTTGCAACCAACGTGGTTTGTTCCCCTAGGCAAACGTGTGAGATACGGAGGAGATGTTGGTGTTGATCCGAGTTGAATTCCGGTCTAAGGCTAATCCAGGACGCAAATCTCTGATGCAGGAAGCCTCTTTTGCTAACGCGCGCTTTGGCAGGAATATTTAGAAGAAATATGTCATTGTACTGTATCGAGCGTCGCCCACCCACAGCCACCGTAAAACATCACGAGAGATTACCGCAACTTCGCGGCATCACGGATCGTGTAACTATTGACAGACGGCACTTGTCGCTTTGTCGTCGATGGTACTGTACTTCGAAGTATATGGTAAAGCATTGGACGTGTCGTTCCAGGTTGTAGTCAAAAACTAATTCGGGACATTCAAAAGCAGCGCCGCTTTGCACTGCCCAATCTGTGGTTGAGTAGAGGTAGCGAGAGCAATTCTAAGTTATCGCGACTCATCACACATTTTGTTGCATTGAAGTCCGTACAGTACAGTACGGTACGGTACGGTACACTCCATTCATACCGGAGAATACTTCTTCTCCAGCTGCTGGTGGTGGCTTATGATGTGAGTTGACGAGACGAGAAACTTGGGATGGGATGAGCAGCAGGCATCGAACCAGATACTGCCTCAGGGGTGAATTTCATGTGGTACGGATGGCGTTCTTTTGCTATTCTTGTCTTCCCAGCCCTGCCCTCGCATCATGCAGCTAGTCTGTCCCGCAGCGCCAGCAACATAGAAGACGTAGGGCCACCACCGAAAGTCCAACAAGATGAAGAGTTGGTGAGGGGTTATGGCGAGGTGCTGTGCTGTGCTCGGCTGGGTGCTGGGAAACATATCTGTGGTAGGTTGGAGATGGAGGAGGTACGGTGATATAATGGAGGTGCAATGCATTTGCAGAAAACAAGTACGGAGTTCGAAGTAGGATACACAGAAAGAGAGATCTACCGTACGACAAGAATACTGGATCTCTGCGCGGAAAACAACACGCCCCATCAAGGAGTCGAGAGTATTGAGAGAGCCGTGTTGTGTACTCCGTAGTAGCCACGGCCATGACATTGCAATTACAAGTACTCGTTAAATGCTCTGCGCCCCTCTTGCAGAGCCGCTTCTTCGGAAACGGGAGGGATGGTACAGACAGTAGGTAGGTACTTACTCGTTGCCAGAAAATGGAATGAGTAATAAATGAGAGCTTTGCTGGTGAGAAGTTGACATCAAGCAACGACCACAGGACAATCGAACAACCTGGAAAACTGGGAAGACCATCTGACAAATCGACCAACAGATGATGTATCTAGAGGATCGTTGACTTCCAGTTCCAAATTCCAGAGATCTCTAAGAGGTTGGTGTACCACACTTTGATGTGCGGTCCGTAATTCGTAGATGCCAAGGTGTGTCGTGGTCGTGGTCGTGGTTGTCTGGCGCCGTGGAGAAAAGCTCCTCCGACTTTCCGGGCTACAACGAACCCTGGGATTGTTCAGAGGGCCCGCAAAAGAACAACACATACCCGATGATGATTGGCTCGTGCGATCATAAGATGTGCAGTTAAGAAAATTTCACGTCTGGCTCCCGCTGCGCCGCACACACACACAAACGCACAGGCAATGCCATCGTCCTAGTGCCAGTGCCAGTCCATCCCAGGTACTGTACTGTACAGAACAAGTCATCTACGGATTCCAAAGACAGACAATTACAACTTCGAGAGTCGGGGGGTTCGCTGAGATGATGGAGGCGTAAACAAGTGCTGAGGTTATATTTTCGTTAAGTTGGTTTGAGTCGGCCTGCTAGTCGCAGAGTTGTAGACTGGCCGTCGAGACTGCTGGACTCCGGCGTGAATCTTTTATCGTAATTCTACGGCCTCAAATTCCTCGAACAATCGAACTCTCATACTGACAGGTGACATTTTTACACCAAGTGACATCTCTGCCAATCGCAAGGCTGTCTGGCCCTAGCTGAGGTGTGAGGTGACTCCTTAATTCCTTCAAACCCTACCGTTGTCCTATCCTCCTCGGTTTGAACCTTGACTCTAGATCCGAGCTATCTATGGCCTAAAGCATCAATCCGACTACTACTGTACAAGAGGCTACAAGACAAGAGCCGCTAGCGGTTGTCGTTCTTGATCTTCGACTCTACGAAGTATAACCAAAAACGTAGTACCTACGGGCCGGACTGTATCTGTATGTACCTAGGTACAGTATGATAGATCTATAGGTTTTGGGACCCCCACCGGCCATGGCATCACAGCACCACTGCAGCTTGTACTGTACTCCGTACATTCATCGCTCGCATCTCGTTCACGTAGAACCCCTATCTGGAAGGGTCAGGCTGTGTACATTGTCGACTGTGGTGGCAACCATTTGCTAATCTGAGAAGGCAGAAGTGGAGGATTTCGAAGATATACTTCGCTATCGAGCTCCGGATCAGGCTTAGCCTCCTTGAGCCTCCGCTATTTCTGTCGACGGCATGTGGGAAGCTCGAAAGCTTCCCCGGCCTATCTAGGCTAGGTACCTGGGTCAATCCTAGATGAGTACTACTGTAACTACATAGTAAACTTCCAGCCGTTATTCGCAACTTTGTCTTTGAATGTTGACTGTGCATCTTTGGTGGATGGGTATCTGAACTTCCGGACGTTGAGTTGCGCGCAACCAAGGAAGAGACTGGCCTGCAGGTCTCGTTCTTGGAAATAAGTCTCGGAATCGGGCATTTCCCGTGAGGAGGCAAAAGCTCTGAATCGTTGATCGCATGTCGTCTGTCTCTCTACCGTCCTTGAATTTCTCCGTGTACGGAGTACTCCATACGTGATCCGGCATCTTTGCATTGGGGGTCTTATGGCTGATGGTAGTGTGGTTGGAGTGCTTGAGGTGTGGTTGAAGTTTTTTTTCTTCGTATCGTCGGTACGGCCGTGCAGTATCTTGCTCTCGAGGGGTGGGTGCTTGCCGTCATGTGGATGTCCTGTAGATGTACGGTAGGCATCTGGACAATTGATGATACAGTCAAACCTCGCTATAAGGATGTGTTTAGGACCGTATAATATATCCTTATACGGAGGTTATCCTAATATCAAGGTTGCACGTGAATCTTAGCACTAATTCTTAGTGTTGTATAAATATATTACTTATTAATTATAGGCCTCAAATACGACCTAATTAACGCTTTATACGTTGCTGCTACTTAAATAATACTATCTTAAGCTCTAGCTAATCTCCTTTTATTTGTCTTATCGTAGAGAGTTACCTAGGCCTTTATATATTACTATCGAGATATACGAACTTAGTTAAGAGGATATTTAATATTTAACCCTACGTTAGATACCGACCGCTAGGCTAGGTCTTAAACCACGTAATTAAGGCAGATTAACTAGATAGGTACTATAAATAATACTACTAAATAGTACGACGCTTAAGATTAGTTATTCCCTTCCGCGGAACCTTAGTTAATAGGGCTATAATAATGAGAATAAGGATATATATTATATAGTGTTTTAGGTTTAGGACCGCTATGTGAGAATTGTTCTCGTTATAATATCAAGCTTACCTAATCACGAAGCTCACATGCTAAACCTCACATGTAAGAACCTTATATATAAGACCGAACACCGAAACCCCTCCTAATAGAATACCGGGACCCCTCCTTATAGGATCCGAGTACCGAGTACCGAAACCCTATATTCTCCGTATTACGGGGGACTGAAGTCCGGATATCCGAAACCCCTCCTTATAAGATCCGAGAGCTATAGTAAACCTTACTCGGGTCGTAACCGAATACTAAGAGCCCCTTATAGGATTAGAGACTATATAAGAGCTCCTTATAGGATTAGAGACACATAGTATAAGGAGGCCCCTATATATAGAAAGGATTTCTCCTAT